>JAJQOW010000100.1:0-179239 GCA_037975125.1 Latrodectus hesperus
TAGTTTTAAATTGTGGAGTACAATTGTTTTCATTACATATTGTCACCAGTTTAATATACATTTGAATGGATTTAACTATAATTTTATGCATTTTATGCTATTAAAAATATTTACTTTGGCAAGAACGAAATTTAAATATATAGCAAACATTTAAAACTGCGAATCATCTCATATTTTGGGAATTAATAATTCTTGATAATATTTTAAATAAATGAAAGCATACTTTCACACAAACTTTATGAAGTGAATTTTCTATGATATTTATATGTATGCACTCAAATTTTATGAAGTGATGTTTCTGGGTATAATATTTATCAAATTATGTTTTTAAAAAATGTATGAAATCATTAAATATATTCTGTCCATTTACAAGTCTTGAGAGTTATTACAAAACAAAAGATTCTTAGGAGTAAATTCAAAAAATATTTTTATAAACAATGTAAGAATAATATTTTTAAACGTTTCAATTTAAAGAATTATATCAACCTGTAAATTAATAATCATGTTAAATACCTGATTGTAAGGATTGGAACTCATCAAAAAGTTTCAAAAATACAATTATAAATACCTAAAATGATGTAAATATATGCAACCAATATTTCTTTAATAGTAGATTTCGAAGTATATTTAGAATGAAATGAAAAATTATAAACTCTTATTTGCATATAATTATTACATTACTTACTTACTTATCTCACATACTCAAGCAAAAGTTACTTATACAAATAAAATCTTATTAGGGCTTAATAAATATAAATATTTTAAAATCATTTTAACCTAATAACAGAAACTATCAATTTTTTTCAAATTTTTCAATCATTTAAATGTAAGAAATCTACATAAATGCGCAAAATTCATTAAAAACTGTAAGTAACATAATCAAAGCGGCAGTTAAAAATTTCATTGAAGTATTTTTTGACATACATAATATCTATAGATTTTAAAGGAGTTTAGTAATTATTTAATCCCACAAGTATTGCATTTACCTATAATTTGACTAATTATATAATTCACTTTAAAATTATATTTTAATTCGGTTAAATTTCATTGCATATTCATTAAAATATAGTGCACTTCACATGCAAATTTAAAGACTAACATAGTTTTGTTTGAAAAGCACTGAAAAGGAAATTTTATCTAACAAGAGAATCAATTCAACCATAGAAACGCCAGCGTCTTTACCGATACTAAAATCTAAATCTGAAGAGCATTCAGTATTTAAACTTCGAATGCTTAACAAATAAAGCATTTAATTCTCAGCACACTTAAATTATCTCATGAAATCCTATAAAATGTATTCAAACGCAGATTATATATAAATGTGAGATGTGTTCGCTGCATAAAAAACCGCATCCAGTTTGATCTCAACTGTAAATGTTAACCAACATTTCTTAATTTATAAGAGATTTTATACTTCTTAAATTCAGACTGCTTAGTAATCAGATTGTTAAAAAAAACACAAAATTTTGTATTAAGTTTAGAAAATTAGTCAATTTTTATAAGATCATTAACTTCAGTATCTATACCTTTGATGTGAGTCATTATTGGTTTCAAATATTGATTATCCATATTTCTTACGTATTTATCTTCTTTCGATGAATTTCCAACCCAATACATTAGATACCACAAAAATATCATTAAATGACATTAGTTATAACGGATAACTTACATGGTACATTACTTCCAACAGAATGTAATTACACATATTTCTTTCTTTTATAATTTAATCTGAAAATGTAAACCCCTATCAATAAACTAATTTATAGTATAGTTTTATATATTGACTTTAGAATACATTTCCATTAAATATTTTGTAAAAAGATTTATATAAAGAAATTTTTTATATAAGGATATAAATTTATATAAAGTTTTTTGACTTAATACGGAGCCGCCTACCCTGTCTAGTGGTCAGAGTGATTGACTTGTGAATAGGCAGGTCCTGGGTTCGAATCCCAGTTCGGACATAAATGTACTTTCTCTCTATGTCTATCCTGTCTTTGCCTTTCCTTTGTATGTATGGATTGTGAATGGTTTCCTACCCTATGAAAGGGTTCTTATAGCATTTGTGTACTGAGGATGTCGGACTCCATACCAAAAGGTGGTTCAGTTGGAGAAGTGAAGCAGCGCAACCAATATTGGCAGCCTACCTGGCACAAGACAGCGACAACTAAATACAGAAGATATTATTGCTTTATTAAGAATTGTGTGGGACATCAATAGATAAGAATAGTTATAAAACTGACAAAAAATGTTACTTTAAGAATCAATTTCACAAGTGTAAATATTATAGTTTGATATATTTCAAAAAATGAAATATTTTTATGAAGATTTTACCCACTGTTTACACTACATAATCATAGACAACCTTGTTGGATCTTGTTAAAATTTAAATATGTTACCAGTTCAAATAACTAAATTTATTTTCAAATAAGAAAAGGTTTTCATTACAACCATACATTTTAAAGCTGTCTAATACATCCAACCGTTTTTGTGCGTGTCAAGTATTTCAGCAGTAATTTAACTATTAATAATTTGTCATTTCTGATATATAGATATTATTTTCCTGTAATTATTTTATCAAAAATACTGAAGGCTTGTATTGCCAATTACGAAACAAATTATGAAAGAAAATGTTGTCTACTTATACACTATCACAATTTAATGTACATTTTTCATAGAGGAATAAAAATATATCTTAAATAGAGTAAGACGAATTTGCATTTTAAATTTTAAGACAAGAGTCTTTCCTTATTAATCACAAAAATTCTTTGAAGTTTTTGATTATATTTATAAAATTGCTTCAAAGACTTAGAAAGAATGTAGTCCTAGTGAAATTTCTGACCCTGATTTAATTAGTTAAATTAAACAAGTGGCCCTCAAGGTCAGTTTAAACTCAACAAGCATTATATTACATTAATTATTATTAGACTTGTTTAATTTAACTAATTAAACCTTGATTTAATTAGTTAAATTAAACAAGCGGCCCGACCTCTAACAATAACTAATGTAATAAAATGCTTGTTGAATTTAAACTGAGAGTATCACTTACATTGAAGAATATTTTAAATTAGATTGACAGACCAAATTTATAAAAAATAATAAGTAATATTTCTCTCAAATATTTTCAAAACTGTTCTGCATACTATTACAGTTGAGAAAAGTGACATTGCTATGCTTTTTGACATTGATGACACTCTTTCATTTTAATACACATAAAAGATTGTCCTTAATCTCAAGTTGAGTATTACAAATTGTACTTTAATGTGACATACTTCCAAAGGAACGCAATCCAGATTTATCGTCAACTAAACAATTTCAGATAATACATTTTAGGATATCAGAGGCACTCATTGTAATGATAATGGTGAATTAATATCATATTGCACTACAGTTTCGATGTTGAATTCCTTGACGTCACCAGAGAGCTAATGATAGAAAATAATTTGGAATTGTTGAAAGTATCAATGAATGATGTTGCTAATTTCTTCATCGATTTCTTTATCCCAAAGCACATTAGTATCCTGAAGACGTTAAAACATTGGTTCTAACATTGGGCGATTGCCGTATTTTTCATTCAAATATGCTGCAATTTTTTTGATCAACACATATATATGAAGCTTCATGACAGAAAGCTGAAAAATCAATGACAAGTTCTTGGATTTATATTTATTGATTACATTTATTGATTTTCATTTTTAATTAATATTAAATTACGCATAAAATAAAGTTCACTACAATTAACTCAACTTATTTCACTATAGTTAACTTTAAATATTTGATGGGAAAATAATTTGCTTTAAATATTTTTTATACAACATATAAGGAAAGTGATTTCTTGGAGGAAAACTTACATTCTCTGAAATTATGTACTATAACAACTCATTTGTAAATTTGCTTTTCATAATACATATTCTTTAATAAAAAGAAGATGAAAAAATCAACACCACAATGGATTTTGAGTTCAAAGATTCATAATACCTTCGGTCAATTACATAAAATATTTTTTACTGAACTATAATGAATCAATTTGTAAACATATGCAAACATAAATATCCCTTTTAACTATTCGATCTGAATCATTTTGGGATAGTAATTTTGAAATAATACAATGTTTGGGATAGTAACAAATGAATGGAAAAATATTTTTTAAAGTACAAGGTGTATTTTTAAAAAATAAATTCTAATACAAAACTTCATTTCCATATATTCTTAAAAACGCTTTATTAAAAGATTATGCTTCGATTTAAATTCATCCATACCTTTTTAAAGAGGTCATGCTAATACTAAATATCCGATACAATGTATTCAAAGTTATGAGAGGAACAAAGATTTTTAAATATAAAAATGTTGTAAGCTAAAGGCTCTTAAAATATTTTTATTTAAAAATACCAAAATATTAACGCTTAAAACATTAGATCATAAAGTCCTCAAATACACTTTAACAATGCTCTCATACCAAGAAATTGCAATACAGATTTTTAAATATTCAAAAATCATGGATTCATTAGATTCACGCAAAATACATTTTGAGAAATATACCTCTCCTTATTATTGTAGAAGTCATCTTGAAAATGTAGTCATGTCCAGTCTCTCTCAATCTCTTACTCCTCTCTCTCTCTCTCTTCCTTTCTCTCTCAAACTTCTATATAAAAGGACCTTATCTTTCTTACAAAATTGAGAATAGCACTAGAGAGAGGGTGAAAGCTGTTGCAGATTTAATGTTTACCAAGTTGCACCACAAGGAGTTCAGATACTTTCCACTTTTCTAACATCTTCTAAATTTATAAATCAAGTGAATTCAACAAATATTACAAGAATGAATACTAGAATTTAACATATAATCAATTAAATAATACATAATACTAAAATTGTTTTACTCTGTACATGTCCTTGTTGGAATATTTACATGTTCCATTTCGACTATACTGAAATTTATTTGAATAAAATACTTTATAAAGTCTTTGACACAAAATAGAATGAAAAATAATATAACTAATACGCTATTTGAAGAAATTCTTTTCGATAATTGTTTCATAAGCTTTCGGAGAAATTATAAAGTTAACCTACCTCAAAAAATTGGACTAATAATTATATTTTCAATTTATATAAAATATCCATGTCATAATATTTTGAAAATTTTTGGAAAAAATTTTAATTTAAAATTTTATGGGATATGAATTACGAAAGAGAATTCCAATTTTTATAATAATTTTTCCTTTTTTATATATTTTTTTTATTTAAAATACATACCTGCAACCAAATACGAAATTTGTAATATTGTTTACCATAATATTTTATTTATAAAAACTTTTCACTTTGTAACTTTCAGCTCAAATACTAAAATATGTATATACTTTATATAATACCAATTGTAAAAATAATGTTTACTTTATTTCATTCCAAACTTTTCCTTTTCATTCAATACGCGGAAGTTTATTCACACAATGTGATTTCAGCCTTGAATTTCTGCATTAGGACTTTTTTTAAAACTTACATTCTTACCTTGTTTTGTAGGATACCTTTTTCCTCTCTCTTATTGCATGTTATACTTTGCAGTAATAGAAATATTGCGTTATTTTATTCATGCATGAAGTTAGTAACAAAAAATAAAATTTCCAAATTTATATTGTATTTTATTTAGATAAAATCTCATATTCTTCAAAGTGGATATTAGTTTGTTTTTTTATTTTTAAAAACACTGATTGACCATCAGTTTAAAATTTACATTAGTTAGTTAACTGCAACCAAATAGAAGTATTGGATGAAACAGTATATTTAAAAATTAGTATATATATATATATATATATATATATATATATATATATATATATATATATATATATATATATATATATATATATATATATATATATATAGATATATATATTTTAAATCACTCTTCTTAATTCTTTCATTTATTAAACATCTTTTCTACGTCATTGATGAATAATCATTTAAAAACAAAAATATTTCGATATATTCGTGAATTTAAACGGAAAAAATAGCTTTTTTGTTCTATCCTAATAGGTTAGAAATAACTATCATAAATAAGAGAGTGATTAATAGCTAATATTTATTAATATAAAACAACCATTACAGTAAAAGTGAACAAAAACATTCGTACTTTTGTTGTTATATCTACTATTGTCAGCAAATCCTCTTACGATAAAAAAATTTCTACTTTTATTCCTAACGATTATAGGTTCCCAACATTTTCCAAATCGATTGTTATTATTTTTTTGACACGAGATCTACTTCGTGACCGAGAAATTTTTATCAGTAAAGTATCAGTTTTTCAATGATCTTAAATGATTTTACAAAAGATTTTTAAACAAACTTTAAGCAATGGTTTTTCAAAGCTAAGACATTACAAAAGTGATATAAATGACCTACTACGCCCTACACTGACAATTCGCATTTATTTTGATTAAACATTTGTCATCCGTTTTTATTTTGTCTTTCATTTCATCAATCGTTCTTAAATGCTGAACTTTTATTTGAAACAAATCAATATTTCGATTGCTCCACCTGTATTTAAATTTTTGTAAATTCCAGAATTTTAGATTAAAAAATATACGCAACAATTTTAACCAAAATTATATTCAATAAATATATTAAAACGCAATATAGAATAACTATTATATTTATTAATAGAATATATGCATCAATTTTTAAATACTTATCTTTAGATTATTTTTATTGAATGACTATACTTTCAGACATTGAGAATTTTCAGAGAAAAATACATATACTATTTTAACATTTTTTTCTTAGTTACATGCATTATAACAAGCTTATTTAAAGCATTTACATAAAAGCTATGTAGTATCTCATAGTAATACAAATTAGGATTGTATATGTCCAAATTTAGAATATTTTAAAATTAATATTTTCATTTAAAAATGTTATTAATTTTTAATAGCATTATATGCAGATAGATGGTAGAATAACTTACTCAAAAATCTCATTTATTTATAAATTAAAAAAATAGGTTCTCTTTTCCATTTTATTTCAAAATTCCCTAGTTAAATTTAATTTGTTTGCTTTTAAGAACTTTTTCTGACTCTTTTATGTTCGGTATGAACTCAATTAAAAATGATTATATCAACAATAAAAAATAATTTTATGTGTTTATATTAAGAATTATTTTAATTGTGTGTATTTAAAAATTATAATTTAACTTAAATTACTGACATAATACTTAAATTATTTTAAAATTCTTTAATTTCATATGTTTCTTTGTTTTCATTGTTTTAAAATTGGCATTTATGTAATTATGGACTATGACAAGAAATTAGCGAAATAAGCATACATAAGATAGTAGTTCATAACGTGAGAAACAAAGGCAATGTAACGTGAGAGCAATGATTTAATAACAAAATAAGAAATAAAAAATCAAATTGTATAAAGTGGTGCAACATGTTAAGTTAAGGCTGGTCTTCTGAAACAACTCAAACTGTTGAATATGTTTTCTTTTATGGATGAAATGAACTTGTCAATAGTAATTGAGCGAATATTGTCCCCCTCTTAACAAAATTGTGTTTCAAACTCCTAATGAGTAACAACAAAAATTTATACAGAAATACATTATATTACATACAGGTTATTACATATGTACAAAAGGTGCAGGTGAGCCCAGGACTGTACCTTTATGTTAACGGGTTTAGACTACTCACCCATCATCAAGTGCCTCCTAATTTTGAACCATGGTTAGGTGACTAGGTCACACCTGAGATGACACCCTCCTCTCCACATCCACGCCACACCAGCGGAAGTACTTTGGACCAGCAACCAGTGAAGCTCCAGCAAACCAGTGAAGGAGGTACGGCGTAGTCACCCTCCCAGCCACTGTCAGCGGAAATGATGCTTCCCTTTGCTGAACTGGAGTTCAAGCATTATATTACAGAGTATCATACATGTTGGATTCTATCTATAATTCATGAGAGCATTTTGGTTATCCTAAAAAAAGCTAATGTTTCTCGGCTTCAAATCTGTCCACTTAAAATAAGAGCTGAATTAAGTTTGCTATATCATGCATTAAAATTAAAGGATTTATCTCCAGTTTTGTCCTGAACTAGGTCGTCTTGGCATACGTTTTAAAGACTCTACAATAAATTTTAGGCCGTTAACGTGCAATTTAGTGTGATGAAAACATTGCCATATAAATATATATTGGTTCAAGTCAATATTATAATTCAATTCATCTCCAATATATCTTTCCTTTACGACTGTGGAAATGTGTTTCGAATATTTCTTCTTTCCCTTACTAAAATTTTCTTGTTTCAAACTCCTGGTGAAATCTAGACAAACAAGAAATAAACATTTGACATCTATCTGGCTTCCACTGCTGATTTTCAGAAAAACATGTTGTTCAAACTACTCGGTGTTTTGAAATAAATGAAGTTCGCGAATCAGTAGTAGTGATAAAATGACAGTTTGATGAATCTTAATTCAGCTTTTTCCTCATAATGTTTTACATCCTGTAGTTTAAAAAAACATTTATTTTATCAGAATAAAGTTGTCCTTATAGTTTTATAAGAAAAGAAGTAACTCTGGCAAGAATAAAAATAAACCTAACTCCGGAGCAAGGAACTAACAAATTATCAGAAATGTAAAAATAAACAGTGATAGTAAAAATCATTAACATTAGTAAAATATTAAATTTATGATTTTCAAAATTATAATACTGTAAAGAAAGTAATGTTATTTAACAGTAGCATAAGCAAAAATATATATATATGTATATATATAATTCTGAATACAATGTTTAATCAACAACATTTTCAAAGAACGCCGTCATCAGGTAACACAAGTAAAATAATCACTCAGTACCATACTGATATAAAATACTATTTAAAATTTTGTAATAGTATCTATTTAATAAAATCTTCTTTCTACATAATCTTACATTCTGAAATTCATTTTCAAAATTAAAATTTTAAAAATATTAAAATGGTAAAAGAACGCTGGATTTCTGTATTACAGTATTAGTAATCTAAATATATTTTAAGTCAGTATTTTAATTAATTTATTTTTATGAACTGATGATTTTTTAATCTCACATTACTTTTCGGAAACAAATTTATATAAGAAAAGTTACAAATTTTAGTAATGTTAACCAAGACGAATTACGATAATACAGGAAGTATGAAAACCCCCTAGACTATCTCTCCAAAATAAAATAAAATTTAGGAATTATTCTATGTATTACAAACATATTATTCAGTAACAATTTATTCAGCTCACAAAGAATGTCGAAAATATTAACATGTCAAAAAGAAGAGATATGCTTCCTTCCTTGATACGAAATCTACAATGCATAAAATGCACCAGTACAGGTATTAAGATGCTCATTTTCCTTTTTCCTTGTCAGCAGTGAATCAGTTATGATGAAAGCAAGTAAAGCAGAATATTTTCTAGTTGAAAATGCATCTGATTGCTATTGTCATGCTTATGAGAGTCATAATAAGTTTTAAAATATAAATTTCTAAGTTTGTCAGAAAATGCATTTTTACCCAATAATAAAGGATGGATGAATAAATTATAAATTTAATATTTATATGTATTCGTACATCGTATAATAGTACGCTAAAAAACGGCTATAACTTACTTATGACAGAATTTCTCTCATGGATTGCTGAAATGAGATCATTATCTTCAAAATTTTTTCAGTAAACCCTTACAAAACAATTGTTTTTTGAGTAAAATCTCACATCACAATATTCTATTTGTTGTTGTACTTCATATCATTGAAAAATGTATCAATTTAGAGAAAATTTGATCATCTTATTATGAATAATATATTACAATAAATAAAATATTCACAATTTCTTGAGTAGGCTATTAAATTTAAACAACCTCTAGTAGTATGTTGAAAGTGAAAAGATGATATATGATATATGACAAGCTTTTAGTATAAATAAGAATATTTGAATGATTATCTAATAATAATAAATCACACTCTGTTTATGCATATCATTAAGATGATTGCTGTTTATTAAGACATTTAATTTAATGTTTGTTGATGAATAATCATCTAATATTTAAAAGAAATATATTGATTTTAGATAAACACTAAGCAAAGAATTTTTTTTTCACATTTCTCAAATTTAGAATTTTTTTTTTCATGTCTAAATGGCTAAAACAGTTTAAATTTAATAATATCATGCGAATTCTTTCTAAATTCCTATAACTAATAAAAGTAAATGTTATATTGTGCCTTAATTAAAAACTAATATTGAAGTAAACTATTTTCACCTTAAAAAGGATGAAATTTAACTGATGAAATGCCATTTATATTCGTAGAAAATAAACAAAATTCTGAACATTCTTACATCATCAGTCACATAGTTTTGCTTTTTTCGTTTAAGTTTTGATTTCAAAATGATAATTGTTTATTTTTAAACACGGCTTGAGAAGCAAGAGATTCTTAACATGTTGCATATTTGCTTCCGTTTTATTTATCTTTAATACCAAAAATAATTTGATGAACTTAATTTTATGTAAAATATGGGTATAAAGTTATATAGAAATTGAGATGACTCAAAATATATTTATTAAAACATATAAATTGAAAAGTTTATTTTAAGAGTATTCTGTAATCTATGCAATTTAATCAGGATTTCGTAGGATGTAGAATATAAAAGTATATTAATATAGCTCTTCTGAATTATCAGGCTTATTATTTTTATTTTTTCAAAACTTCTAACTATTAATTTCAAAATTGAATATAAGAATTACATTTTGAGGGATTCGCAATCGATAATTTAGGAAACTGATTATCTTCTCGAATTTTTATTATCCAACCCTAGAGTCCATATATTTCTACTATTGTAAATAGACTACTTCAGAAATGAGATTAGATTCTTTTAAGATGACAGAAAAATTAACTACACTGTTAACTTTGTATTGGTTCTTTTTAAAAACCATTCTGAGGTTTGTTATTTTGAACAATGTATATGGAATGTATGCACAGTGCTTCAAGCAGAAATGTTGTGTATTTATCTGGCAGTCAATGGATCCAAGGGATTTGTTCTGGTTTCCATTATTTTCTTCACACATTTTAAACATTAATACCATTGTGATAAACAACCGAGTCTCAATTTACTCTTAGTTTTCTTAGAAATAGGAAAATTTATATCTGGTGAAATACTGAATCCATATTATATATATCAATCGAATACGCAGAATCTTGCTCACTATGAAAATGATAGAATATATTTTTTTAGCTACATATCCTTCAAATTTACTTATCGATTTCAATATTAGCATTCCAAAGAGCTTTTGGAAGTCATTTCATTATAGCAAGCTTCTGGATAAGTGGAATGAGGAATATAATTCCTCTTGTAATGCTAATGTCACCGCAAGTTTTTTTTCCTTCGGTTTCTATGAATTGCATTCTGAATTTTGCTTTCCTATTGATTTTAAATTTTTCAGTTTTTATCTGGTAAGTTTGTCAGTTACCTGCTTCGTTTCAATCGAAAGTCAAATAATTTAAGAAAAGTTCAAGAAAAATACCTTAAGATGTGGAATATTTTTTTTTTTCATGTCTAGCCTTAGATTAGCATTCATAGCCTTAGATTAAGCTTTCAAAACGACTTGAATTTGTTCGGTATGACTTAGCCAGTAAACATATCTGTTTTTGTGAAGTCAAAACTCTCTTCACTACTTTTGTTCATTTCATTTATATATACAGCATTTAATATTATAGTTTTAACTTACTTCTGTAAGCCTAGTGTTATTATTTGAGGTGCACGGGGAGAATGTAAATAATTCAAGTAATTTAAGTAAACACTTAATACTTTTAGTATGACTTAAAAAATGGTTATTAAAATAACTGCAAGAGCATAATGATGAATTTTATTCTTAAATTTTTTTAAACATTTATTTATTACCCTCAAATTTCATAATTAATTACATTCACTCTATTCAGAGAACACTATATAAATGTTTATGTATACAAAAATTTTTGCTCAAGAATCACATTTTGTGCATGATATTTAAATCATTCAAAATCTATATCTAGATTCATTCTTATAATTATTTTTCATTTCATAAATACTTTAAAACTTAAATAGCTAATATAAGCAAACTAGACACGACAAATATTTGATAAATATTAACAAAATACCATGTAAATTACAGTGATTTAAAAAACAATTCTTCAATATAATTGCCTTTTTTTCCAATTACTTTTTATGTTTCAAATTTCAAATATTGGAAGTTACATTAAAATTTGGCAAAAAAGTTCCACTTTTTATTTATATTAAGGCAATTATTAGTCATTGTGTTCTTGAATGTGTGTGAGTTATTTTTGACAGTCAAAAATTATTTTTTTCATTCTAAAAATTCAACTGTTTAAGCATAAAAACAGTATATTTTTCCGAAAAATCTTTTTATGTAATATAATAAAAACAAATCAAAAATGTAATTATAATAAAAAATGGATTTTAATAAAATGTAAGCATTTACTAAGAAACGAATCCGTATTTTAATATAATATTTTCAGAAAGCATCTTATATAATAAAGATATGGAAATATTTTATACATTTATTTCAATCACTTTTAACGCCATTTTATCATTTATTTATTACACTGTTTTTACATTAAATTAGCCTAATAAATATTTTATATCTCCATATTTTTGTATCATTTGTTTAATTTGAATAATTTATATAATCATTCATTAATGCAATTTAAAATTTTATTCATATATTTTCTTTATTTTGTTGAATTAGTCGAATAAATATTTTGTATCTAATTGATGATTAAACTAATGATTATAACTTTCAAACTAATTTTCATGGTAAAATTTAACATTTAAACTGAAAAATGTTTAATTATAATTAAATACTTAGAAAATAGTTACAAAATAGTTTACTTTAGGGAAATATAATGTATTTTCAAGTAAATATTTGTATTTTTTCTGTAAAAGTACTTAATTTACTAACTGTTAGAAATAACCCTCTGATAATTTATGAACAAACTAGTGTTTT
This sequence comes from Latrodectus hesperus, assembly GCA_037975125.1. Lineage (NCBI taxonomy): Eukaryota > Metazoa > Arthropoda > Arachnida > Araneae > Theridiidae > Latrodectus > Latrodectus hesperus. The sequence goes on from JAJQOW010000100.1 coordinate 12,997, forward strand.
TTCTATATTAATACATACTTTCATTTCATAAAAAGTGTTGCTTTTGATTGTCGTTCTAGCTGACCTTTAGGAATGTTTAAATAAAACTATATAAAGTGATTATCTTAAGATTTACAGAAAGTAACATTTTGAACTAATAAATAATAAAAGTTCAATGTTGTATAATGGCAATACACACCTAAGAATAGAGTTTCTCTGCTTTAGTGGTAGCCACCCTTGAACAAATTTAAACATTATTGGTTCTGCTTACGGTATGCATGTTTGTCAAGGGGGATTCAGGGGAAATATTCCAGATGTCCTATCTTTCAATGCGTAATTTCTGAACACAAAAAATGTAGTAAGCTTTTTTGGAAATTAAATGTGCATTAATGCTGAAAGAATAATAAACAATTTTTTAACTGTTATGCTGTATATTATAATACTTCAATTAAATTGGAATAACTGAGAATTTCATAAGACACACAGAATTCTATAAAAAATTTCCATTCGAACTTCTAAACTGCAATCTTTATGAATTTAAAATTTTAAAACACATGTCTCTGCAAATTAACTGATTCTGTTACATATAAATTCATTAATATCAAATACAAACTTGTTAATATTACTGTCAAGATTAATTGTACGTTGATTTTTTTATATAATATTTATGCAGAAATTATCGATTCCTAATAAATCAAAGATATTTCAATTTTATTGTACATACAACCATTCCTGCCTTTTTTCCAAAAGTAATATCTACAATTTCAGTCAACATTTTATTTCATAAATAATCACATGCGTTTTATCACAGTTTTATTTAAGTTTTCTGCATTTCTCTATCCATGTTTAAACTTTAAACTTTGATTGACGTTGACTTTTAAAGTGACATTTTAGTCCCATTTAAAATAAAAGTATATAATTCAAAAATTAAATTGAAATATATTATCAATTTCTTTTCAAGATTCAACCAAAGCTCATATATTAGGGATACTGAAAAGTTTTCATTAACATATATTATTGTGTCGTTAAAACATTTTAAATTTCTACTGTCACTTGTTTTTAAAGGAAAAAATAAAATTTATTCTTATATTATTTCTCTATCTTAAGGCTTCTGATATTTTAATAGAGTTCAGTGAAATGAGCATTATGCTGACAATATAGACACATTTATATTTCAAAAAAATTTAGATTTATTATAAATTATTGTTAAAGAAAGAAAAAATTCCTATTATATAAAAGAAAAAGTAACAAAAAGAATGCTGGTAAATTTTTCCTGTTAATAACTATTTTCTATTAATTTTTAAAGAAGTCAATTCTTTTAATCAATGAGAAAAGTTCTTGATTTTGTCAATTACATTTTTAATAAAAAATTATATTAAAAACTTTGAAAATAAGTTATCAAAATTTTGACACTGTATTTAAAACTATGTTATAAATAAATACATATAAATTGGAGAATAATCTAAAAATAAATTTCATTTTGCAAGAAATTTCAAGTTTAATTCTCCATGACTTAAGCAGAGGAAAATCAAATAATTAGAGTATGTAATCATTAATTTTAAAAATGAAATCTTCGAAATAAAATTTAAAATATATTTTTTTAAAAGTTTTGTTTTGTAATATTCGTACATCAATTATTGTAATAAGCTACAATTTTGCAATAATTGCTGTATTGATAATTATACTACATTGTATAAACTATTGATAAAACTGCATTAAATATTTCTAATAATCTCATATTATAATTCGCATTTTAAAAAATTCATAAGCACATTAGACTATTTCGTAATTATTTACGAAAGCACAGAGCAAAATTTTAAAGTTACAATTTAATAAATATATTGTTAAGTCCATAACTGTATTATAAACTCAAACTAATTCAAAAGCTGACTTTAAAAAGGATTATTGATTAAAGTACATCTTAATGAAGCATCACAGCTATTTAAATATCACCTTAAATTACAGAGTTATGAATTTTTCTGATTTTCAAGAACTAAAGAATTTTCATTAACTTGGCATTATATTTGAAATTAATTACTATAAAGGCATTTCCTCAGAAATTACAGATTTCAAAGACTATTAGGAAGTAATAGAATCAAAACATCACCAATTATTGAAACAAATACTTTATACTATTTTAAAAGCAGAAAATTTTATAATTTTCATTGAAATAACAAAATTTTCAGTTATTGAGTAATCTAAACCCGTTAAATAGTAATAAAAATGAGATGAATAAAATGCACAGAAAGTAATTTTATTTACCCTTTTATTTGTAATGATTGTCAAGTATTTTCCTCCATTGAAAGTTATGCTTCAGACTATTAGATGAAATGCAATGTAATTTTTAAAAATATCATGTTCATTTATAGCCTTGCTTGTCTTAATTAGGCTCCAAAATAAACATTATATTAAATAATATTCTTAAAAACTTATCTAAACAAATATTGTAATGAAATTTTATTAATCTAAAATATTTATAAAAAAATATCTTAACATTTTTAAATATTAGCTTGCTTAAAAATATAATAAATAACTAAATATTTTTATATTTAGAAAACACTTGATGCCTTTAATTCTTTTACATTGTATTAATTTTAACAAATGAGCTTTTAATTATGAACAATATTTCATAAAACTCATAAATTTTACATACAACTCCTTGTACGCCGTTTACTGAAAACTATTTAAATAGTCATAAATTAATGTATCCTATTTTTTTTAGATGCGACAAAAATATATTAAAAACACATCATGAGTCATATGAATATTGAAATAAGCATTAATTTTATCTGAGAATAAAAAGCAATATTTCTCTTTATTATCCATAAAACATTTATGAAATATTATATGACTTGTGTCAAGTGACAGGAAATTAATAATGATAATAATTGCATTCATTAATTTATAGAGATAATTATTCTCAATTAGGATACGTAGCAAATATAATGAATGAGTGGAGAAACAATTGGCAAGTTATCAACTAAATTATTATTCAATATCTTTCAGACCAAGTTAATGACTTTTACCTCCGCATTTAGACTTAAAATGGTTAATTGAATTATATGGTATAAATTTTTCCACATTTATGCAAATATTAGTTTAATAGATTTTAAGATTTTATTACATTATAATGTTTTCAATTTTATTTAGAGTGTTAAGAAATCTGCCAATATGTATATATAATTTTCAATTACATATTAATGCCTATTTTTCAAATTTTCATAGATCAAAATGTGATGCTGAATGTCTTATAATGATGGTTTTTGGTTTCAACTACGATTCTTGAAATGAAGTTTAATTGTTGCAAATCCATTTCAAATTACACTTCACTTTGAAATTAATCCTGGCGTGACACAAAAGTTGTCGTACACTATCAAACAAAAAATACTAATTTTTTTATTGAAAAGCAATAATGACATTTATGTTAATGAATTAAAAATAATTGATAAGATAGTCACACTATTTCTTGATTCAAATTTCTAAAACTTAAGTAAATTAAAAACAAGAAATTTGAAAATTTATCCCAAACAGATTAAAATGTTAATAGGTAAGGTAAATTAGTTAAATAAATATATGGAAATATATATATTTTCCAAAACTTGATATACTTAAATGGATAGAAAACCAATTAGATAATTAAAACTAATTTTCAAGATTTCTTGAAACTGAAAGATATGATTTTAGAATTTTTCTTGTAATGTAACATAAAAATATAATTATAATCAATTGAAAAATAGTATTATTATGAAATTTCTTATTAGAAATTAATAAGAACTATATGTAAAGTTAATTATAGGTCAAAATATTATGTCACTAGTTGAAGAGAACAACAAAAGTGTTATTTAATAGGCATACATATTAAATTTGATATTCAAGAAAAAGATTTTATTGTATAGAAAGAAAATTGCTATATTTTTCGATATAGAAAAAAATTACAATACTGGATTTTCCATCTGATACATAAAGAGAAATTTTAGGAATGGGAATATATATAGAAAATATTTGAAATGAAAATTCTATACCAAACTCTTCATTATTTGTAAAAACATTTTTATTTTAGGTAATCTTTTTTTTAAATATTTAAAAGTTTCTCTTACATTCTCTGAGACTAAAAAAATCAAATGATTAAAAAATGAATAATTGTTTTCATTAAAATTTTGCTTTGACAATAATATCTTGTTTTCTGTTATTTTTTTCTGTATTGTGTATAGTTTATAATATCAAATAGATTACACATTGTGCATTCCACAGATTACAGGAATTGAAAATATTTTACCAATTTAAAAAAATTATGATTAAGAATGATCACAAAAAACAAAAAAAATCAAATTTTATATTAATTGAAAAATGAGTGATATGCTTTTATAAAATTCAAATTTTGGAAAATTAAATTCCGAAAAACGAACTGAGGATTACTTTTATATTAGTTTTACATTAATTTATTTGTTTGATGTATAAAGATAAAATATTACGGTAACTATTACTTGAAAAGGATGATTTTCCTATTAATGCCGATTTCTTAAAATTCGACAACATATTTTTGTGCAAAAAAAGTCATTTCTTAATTTATTACTATTTTTATTTCCCTTTCACAGATCTGGTAATACATTTATTAAAGGATTTTGTTTAGGATAAAAATTAGCAAGTTTGGAAGTCATATTTTATTATTTTAAGAGTGATATATTAAGCACTTCAAGATTATTGACTCTGCTATATACAGAGATTCATATTTCATCTTTAGAATGATGCATTAAAATTTATTATAAATTTCTATTAAGCAGAATAAGATATTAACATTATACAAATAAAACATTTTCATAAATTATTTATGAGAATTTAAATATTTTGTCGCATAATTCAATTTATAAATAAGTATATTATAATTTACGTAAAAAAATTAAATAAACTGATGTTTAAATTAATTAGTTAAAAACTTAATGTAAAATGATGGAGTTAAATATCTCCTTATTATCCCTTATCTAACATTTGAAAATTATTTTAAAATACCAAAATATCATTTTTAATGAGAAATTGAACGAACAATTACCATACAGCATATGGAAAAGAATGAGAACAATGTAGACACAATTTACACTAAAAGTAAAAAGTCCAACTGGAATGGACAGTACATATGTGGCTAACATTTCTACTATTTAGTTAACTCTTACAAACAGACATTTGTTTTAAAATGTAAATATGTTTAAAATGCACATTATTTAACAAACAAATGAAAAAAAATTTGAAAATTTTTTAAGTTATTAATAAATTCACTTTAGTAAAAATACAGAAATTAAATTTTCCGAGCTTATCTCTTTTTTATTTATTAAACTTTACACAATCAATTTCCATTGCATAAATGGATTTCCATAAAACTTAATGCAGATTTCCTTAATCAATCATTTCGAAAAAGCACTGATAAGCCAGCGAAATTGAATTTCTTAAAGTAAAAATAATTTTTTGCTGAGAAAGGAAATTTATTTTAAATTAAGTATACTTGACATTATATAGTATTAAAAATTAACTACTATAATGTATAATGAAATATATATACTATACAAGTACTACAAAAACTGAAACTAGTGTAGGAAAATTATCGAAACTATAATGGGCTCTCAAATTAAAGATAAAAAATTATGTATACAAAATATTTCAGCTTAAACTTACTATGATTATGATTTTAAAATCACTAAGCAGCATTTTAAATTAAAAAAGTTAATTTTTATTAATAATTAAAATTTAAATTAATAATAATTAATTTTTATTAATTATTAAAATTTATAAATTTTTACAAAATTTAATTGATTATAATGAAGTTCCTCATGGTGACTTATAAAGAGACTTCTTAAGTTGTAAGATAAAAAATTATAACATTTTGTATTTTTTACTGAATCTAAAGGAAGGATATTATAATTAGTTTTAAGATAAAATATCACTTTTTTTAAAACTAATAATTTGGGAAGTATAATAAGGGAAATCTAGAGCATTGGACATGCTGAATGTAAGAATTTAGTAAATAAAAATATTTTTTAAGAAATCAAATCGATCGGAAATTCTCGTGTTTCTATCATTCAAGTGAACAGACACAATATTTTGAGAAAATCTTCTTAAAACATCTCTATAAGAGGGAATAAAATCTGCATAATAGATTCCACACAAGTGTCTGCAGACAGTTTAGTAAATGATATGTGAAGTTTAGCTTAAAAACAGATATGAGATTATTCAACAAAAGCAAGGGGATAAAATGATGTGAAAGGAAGAATATTGCATGGTGTGATATAAGCTTGGCTTTTTAAAATAGACTCTACACATTTTAATATAGATAAAATACCTGAAGTTTTGATAAACAATATGCATATATAGATGCAGATAAAGAAAAGCATATATATTAAATGAAAGCCAACAATTCTTCTGTTGTTTTAATACTAGACTGTTTGCAAACCAAAAATTTTTTTCTATATATGCATACAGACATTTATGTGTATCAAACCAATAGGACGATACCGTAACTAAAATTTTTTCCAACGAAGTGTATTTAAAAACAGGAATTTGAGATAAAAAATTTCCATATCCAGTTCATAAGTTTTAAGAAAACGTATGATGATTCTAAGCTAAATTGTTTTTTATTGAAATAATTTTTAATTATTTTTATTTTATGAAATTAGATATTGGATTTTATATTTTTAAATTTAATTTATTTAAATTTCACCAATGTTCTTATTTATAATCTTTGTTTTAGAATCAATAAGACAAAATTGAAAAGCATATCTGTTATTGAATAATATTGGCTCTAGGTGATTTTTATTTATTATATGTATTTTTTGCTGAATAAAATTGAAAAAGTAATGTAATTTTACATAAATTTCTAACATTCTTGTATTATATTTTCTCACTGTAAATTAATGATAAATGTGTACTAATAAACTATTAATAATTTATTACTAAACATTTATCAAAGAATTGAAAAATACATATGGGTATTAATTAATGATTTATTAGAAGGTAATTTTTAGATAATTTTTGATGCGCCTAATGTAAATTTGCCCAAAAGATTTCCTATCAAAATTAATTATTTAGCAAAATTCACAATATTCATACTTTTTAACATGCGAAACTATTAGATTTTTCAATTTTAAACTTTGCATAGGGTTCTCAACAATAACCAAAATTCAAATTAAATTAATCTAAAGGATTAATTTATTTTAATATCATTTTAAATTATACATGTGTAGATATAGATAGGTTGTAGGTACATCTAGATCTTGTATGGGGAGTTAAAAGAAACTACACACTACAGAGTGAGTTGAAAAGTGCTGCTCTGGCTACAATAAAATATTAAGAACATTGTCTGTACTCAAATAGTAAATGAAAGCACAACTCACTTTACTGTAGGGAAATTAATGTTAGTTTATGTAAAGAAAATTATAATAATTAAATTATATATTAATTAATAGTATACTGATAAATATTATTATTTTAAAATTTAATTATAAAAATATTAAAATAAATAAATTTTACATAAAATATTATAAGCCAAAGTTGTCATACTTAAATGTAATGAAGTTAATTACTGAGAAATGCTTATGTTTATTGAAAAGAATCCTTCATCTATCACAAAAACATTAATTTTTATTACACAAAATGTGTTATACGTGCCTAAGAAATTCATTATTTAACAGGGAAAACTTAATTAAAATGTTAAACAATAAACTAATTAATTGATAAAGGGTTCAGATATCTCAGGAGTACCGAAATGCTAATTAATATGGGGAATCATATGTTATTGAAACTAGTATGTCCTCTCTTTACTGACAGCCTGCAGAATGTGAACACAATTAAATGTAATTGACTCTCAAAATTATCTTATATCATAAGCTCTTAAATTTAATCTCATAGGATTTCACTCAACATATAAATTATGTCTTCTCTAGGCAGGTGAAATGGTCAAGCTGTCTTCACGTTAACTCGTAAATATTTACTTCTGTGGCTTTTAGGTTAAATGAACTTTTACCGTAGGCACAAATATAACCTTTTATCTTTAAGTTTGATACTGAATGTTTTTTCTTAAGGTCTACATTTAGATATTATTGTTATAATATGCATCTTTATTTGAGAGATATTTTGGGTTTCGTTTTTAACAACTATACACATTGTGTAAGATTATTTTTATACTATCATTCAATGAATATTTTTACGCGTATTTAATCATGGAAATTCTCAGTAAATTTCGAATATTCTTGAGTAAAGTAAAAATTAGAAGTGGTATCAGTGTTTAATTCAAAACGTTCATATTTTAAATCATTTTAGAACGTCTTAGAAGATTATATGTTTCAAAACTAATATTCAAACAAAATAACAATGCTGAAAACATGTTTGCTATCACAAACTATAAAAATAAATTGTTATTTATATCACGCACTCTAGTTATTAAAAATCCTAATTCACAATTTACTATTTACAGTCTTTAAAAAATAAAGCCATTCATAGTAAAAGTAGTTTTACATATGTTAGTATAGAAAATGTATGACCTGATATATTATGGGCATGCAATAGTAGATTAGACCATGATTGATTGGAAGATTTTCAACTAATGTTGCCAAATATCTGCAAGTTTTTTCATTATGAAAATTTAAAACGATTGTGTTATCTCTACATTGATATTTTCTCTTGGTAATCTAATTGAAAACTATTTTCATATACAGTAAGACCCGCTTACCTCGAGGTATAACCTTCCATTAAAGTAGAGCATAATATGAAACAGCGTTAAACGAGGTGACCTCATCATGTAAATAATAGGATTAGGTGAAGATGTGTAGAAAATTGGTCAGGTATTTTACTACTGAATTTATTAATTATGTTTTTTTTGTTTGTCAATTTGTTTATAACAAAAAAAAATTTATTTCTTACGAATATATAAACATAGTAAAGGAATATACATATGAAAATAAATAAAATTCTAAGTCAGTATGTTTACATTTCAGATCATTCAATCTCTTCTGTAATTCTAATTTTCGGCCTTTTTAACAAGAAGATATCTAATATAATTTGCGTTTTCCTTTAGCGCTCTGTAAGAAATTGTTAGTAAGTGAATAAATTATCCGTAACAACCCACTGTGCCTTTGAACTCCTCTCACAATTTAGTCGATTTCACTAAATTAATCCATAATTTCTGCTATAGTGATTAAACGGTTTTCTTAGAAACGCTGTTGAAAGTTCTTTTTGCTCTTCTTTAGAATCACTATTTTCAATATTTTTGTGTTCTTTTTGGCCCTCTAATTCCTTGAACTCATCATTAAAAAGACTTGTTTCTGTTTCTAACATTATTTCTTCTACATCTACCACATTTACCTCATCTGAACTGGTTTATTTCGCTGATTTCACTATTTAATTCATATTGACAGAGTGTCCAGTGTCACCTCCACACGTCTTTCAAACATTTTTGTGTTGTCTCATTCCAAGAAAGGCTTATGTTATCTACAGCATTTATGATTTTGTAGTTTTTCTTAAACTCTCTTACTGATTGTTTCTCTTCTCCATTTGTTTTATCAAATATCTGCCTAAATGTTAGCCACGGTAATAAACTTTAAAATTTGATGTAATGCCTTGATTTATTGGTTTGATTAATGCAGTTATGTTATGCTGCAAGAAAACTACTTCTGCTGGAATACATATTAAGTCAAATAAACTCGTTGGATGGCTTGGAACATTATCAATTAAAAGAAGTGCTCTAAATTCAATTTTTTTTAAATTTCGCAATAGCGTTTAACAGACGGGCAAAAATATTCAGTCAGCCAATTCTAGAAAATTTTCTTAGCCAGGATTTTTTTATTAGACTCCCAAATTAGAGGTGAATTTTGTTTCGATATGCCTTTCATTGCTCTTGGGTTTTTGGAATATTAAACAAGTAGTGGTTTTAATTTGAAATCTCTGCTTACTATTGCACACCCGTAGAAGCCACCCAATGAAAGTGTTAAGTGATCTTTTGCAGCTTTACATCTTGGGGCACCCTTTTCTTCATGGGATAGAAATGTTCGTTTTGGCATTCTTTTTCTAAAATATGTCTTTTTCATCAACATTAAAACCAATTCTGCAGGACAGTTTCCTCGTTCAATTATTCTTTTTAATTTTGCTGGAAATTCAGCCACCTCTTTTGTATCCCCACTTACTGCTTCTCCAGTAATCTGTATGTAATGAAGATTATTTCTATGTTTAAATCAATTAAACCATCCTCAACTAAATCTATTAAACCATGAGGCAAGTGACACTAGAGCAACGAAAGTTTCACTAGTGTCACTTGCCTCACCCTAAATATAAATAAAAATTATTCTTGCTTTTTCCATTATAACAGATTAGCTTAATGGTGTATTGCTTCCACTTTCATCATCAACCCATATAGAAAGTCCTTTTTTCATTCCCTCTATTGTATTATTTTTAGAATGGATAATTCTAGTTGAAGAGCTTGTCGTAATTGCAGCTGTCGATGACAGTATTTTTTCTTTATTCTTAAGAATGATTTTTATTGTTGAAAATGCCAAATTTAATGGAGTACCAATTTCAGATTGACGTATCAGTACCTAATCTTCTGATCATTTGCATTTCATTTTCTAGTGAAAACATTTTTCTTGTTGCTTTGCTTTGTTTTTGTGATTTTTTACTATCACCATGATAAAAACTAAAAATCATAATATTTGTCAATATATCAATCATTATATTATATAAATTTATACTTATAATAAAGTCAACAAATGTTAAAAACGACAAAAATACATTTGTATAACACCGCAGGAAATAAAAAAACATAGAAAAACTGCTTTGGATATCGGGAAACCTAACGCTGAGTACAATTTCGGGGAATCCCATCAATTCAAATGAAAGAGCGTTAAACAGAAACAGTGCTAAGCGAAACAGCGTTAAACCAAAACAGTGCTAAGCAAAACAACGTTAAACCGAAAAAGTGCTAAGCGAAACAGCGTAAAACCGAAACAGTGCCAAACCAAACATCGTCTAATTGTATATCTATTGTGCATATAATTTAATTTAGCCATTAATGAACAGCATTTTGTGTGGCAATAAAATAAGTAGTTTCTAAACTAACGATAACAACATAACATAACTAGATACAGTTTTCTCCACTTCAGCTATCACTCATAAAACATCAAATATGAAAATGGTGTATAACTGATTTTTTTATGGACTTAGATTATGGTGATATTAATTACACAACTTATTTCATAAAAATCAAAAGAATCTCAGGAGATCCAAAAATAATTGCTTATCAAAACTATTATAATAGAAACAAATAATTTTTAATACTAGATTCTGAGGAAATCAAATACTCAAAAACAGTTTAAACGATTTTTTTCATTGTAATTTTTAGTCTTTGATAGATCTGATTAAATAATTTTTGAAATTTAAAGTAATGCAGCTAAAAATCTATCGTAAATAGCTATAAATGTTTTAAAATGATATAACGTAAATAGTTATAATGTTTTGAACAAAAAAAAATAAGTCATATCAAAAGAATGATTATAGCATGCACAAATTTTTACGATATCTTATACATTTTTAATTTTATACTTGCGTTTATATCGTTCATAATATTTACGTTGCAATCTAATTATTTCAGTTATGTCTTAAATATTTCACACAATACAGCAATATATACATTAGTGAAACTTAGATAAAGATTTGGTTTTCATAACCAAGATTTATTTTAATTTGCTTCAGTTCATTCCAAGCGATTATTTCAATGCAATTTAATTTTAATTCATTGCAACTCTAAAGCATTTATTTATTCAATTGCAGATTTAATGATTACATTTTCAGTGCTTGTGTATAAAAGGGAATGCTTTAAAATAGAAAGTTTACTCCACAATTCAACTCTTTCCTTTACAGAATAATTTATGTTCAATATAATATATCTAATATTTTATTGCATATAAATTATTTTTTATTTCCTTTGAAAAAATATTTACAGGTAAATGATATCTCTGTTTTGCTACTTATTATTTCTTAGTCTGCTATTCTTTGAGAAATAAAAATATAGTTGCAAATTTTATGGTTAACTTTAAATATATATATATATATATATATATATATATATATATATATATATATATATATATATATATATATATATATATATATATATATATATATATATATATATATATATATATATATATATATATATATATGATTTTTCAAATTTTAAGGACAATCAGTGGATAGTTGTAATCTATTTATTTTCAAATTCATGCAGAAAAAAAGCAGCTTATCTTTTTTTCTTTAAAAGTAGTATTTTGTAACAATTGTTCTTTCATTTTTTCTGTATTTAATGTAATATTGCATATTATTTTACCAAATTACTTTAAATCATGGTGCTCAGATATTTACATACAATTTTATACATTCTAAACATTCATTAAAGTTCTGTTCTCTTATAAATATTATCCTTTACTTTTTATCTATTTCTATAAAAGCAATATTTCTACATAGTTATTCAGAACATCATTGAGTAAAAAGAAAGAATTTAGATAACAGTTACATAAAAATGTGAAATTCAAATAATTACTTCATGTAAACATTCATTTTCTGTTTTTAGTAAATCAAATTGTATTAGGAAACTTAGTTTAGTGTTACGTAAATGAATATACCACATAGGATTACCACGTATCTCATTAAATAATGCACATCTATAATTAGGCTATCTCTTATGTAAAACATTATTTAATTATTATTGTTTATCAAAACAATAAATTATGTATGAGTCAGAAAATTACAGATATAATGACGAATGTGAATAATAAATAATGGGAACATGTAATTATTAAATTAAAAATTCAGCAGACATATCGGGTAAGATCAATTCATATTTTTCCTATACTTAATACACTTAAGTGCTTGTAGAATATATTTTCATATATTATAATGCTTAAACATAAAAAAAGTTCTGATGTAAAATTAATTTTATTGTAATGTTTTTTAAGTTTTTTTATTTATTATTTTATAGTTTCTTCACTTTTGTCATATTTTATTATAAATGGTATAAATATATTCAGATTTCAAGAATGTTCATCGTAAAATAACATTTTCATTAAAAATCACATTCTTGAATTTGTTGTTGAAAAATAAAACTATTCCATTCTTACATTTAAAAAATGAATTTTAAAACTTCTGAAAAACAATTACCCCTAGGAAAATAACCAAGAATACGCAAAACAATTTGCAAAAAAATAAACCTTTTTAACTGTATTCAAAGGTTTGGTAAAAATACGTTTTACATTTGGTTTCAATTGTTTGAGGAATATTTATATCTTGATCATAAAAGCATTTTATTGTATCTTGAAATATAATATGATTTAATTTTTCAATTAATTCAAATAATATATAATTTAAATTAAGTATGAATCATTTCTTTGAAAAAGATTAAGAAATAGTTTTAAGTGCTTTTCTAATATTGAAATTCTTGTTGTTGTATTTATTCTCCCATCTGCTCTGATGGAATCAGATAAGATAAATCCAGCCATTGATATGAATGAAATTCCATAAAAGAAATTTACAATTATGGATATCTTCCAACAGCATTCCAAAGCAGTCCAAGATGTGTGAAGATGATGCTCGTTCTTGTCGGGATTTAGGGCAAGCAAGAAAACTATTGCTATCTCCAGAATATGTGAAACCTTTCAAGCACCCACTTGAAGGTCAAGACAGACATCTGTCTGAGTGTAACACGAGAGAGATAGGGGGAAAGTCGAGGTTTTTTACCTTTATGCCAGTTGTGAAGCTGAGATATTAACCACTTTTTTTGTTTTGGTTCTTTTGCCTCGAGAATAATACTAAATATGTATGTTCTGAGATGAAAGAAACCGAACGATCTGGTCCATTTCTTTCTTGAAAGAGTGGCGGTTAATTCATTTCCGCAAATATTATTATCGTGGGATGGAATCCACTAAAAATGTAAATTTTGATGGTGAGAGATGAGTTTTAGTTTTCGTAGGATAGATAAAATTGTTTAATTTGTTATGTGGGAATAATATTTGAAATGTTGAGAGGAACTACGACTGTCAGATAGAATTGAAAGGTATTCGTACTTGCTTTCTCTTATGGCTCTCTTTAATCTTATTTTTATTGCAATTAATTCATTTCGAAACACGGAATAGGAATTTGTGTTAAGTAGTTTTGTATAGAATTCTTACAAAATATATTACACTGTTGTTTCAAAATATATTACACTGCCAACCCGTATATCTATTTTGTTGCGATCAGTATAAATTTTGATGTCATTTGGAGGAATTTTATTGATTGTTTACAACGCCAATTGTTTAAGTAAATCATTAACTCAGTCGTTTTGATAAAGATAAATAAGGAGGCCATCATGAAAACTAACATTGGAAAGTTCATCGCAAATATTTAAATTTCAATGGAGAAAATAAGGTTTTTTTTTATTTTCTGCAAATAATTGCTGGTATTTAACTAGACTGAATCAACTGCTTTTCTTTAATCTTTGGTTGCATGTCCAGTTATTTAGGTAGCTAGTGGTTTTGTTACTCTGCTCTATACTGTAAAGTTTTTGAAATACTTTACCAAACCAGCCTGTCCTCTGAGGAAAAAAAGCTTGAATATCTGTTTCATTAAGAACAATCTTAGAATGGCAGCTTTATTTCCTTCCAGTAATTGTGCGAGAGACTCTCATTTGGACATTTTTGCTATTTGTTTAAATTAATTTCAGAAGCACATCAAAAGATAGGAGAAGCATGTTCTCTCTAGAATAAATCAAATGAATACCTGAAAGGAAGTTATAATTGAAACTGCATCTGCACCCCAGTTCTTATCTGTGATAAACTTAATAATATTTAAACGTTTCCTGTCTTTTAAAGCAATATATTCGATATGTTTGTTCCATGAAGATTGAAGATCTAGAATGAAGCCCACTTACTTTGAGTATATTTCGTAGGTGAGTATTTACTGCTTGAGTATCAAAAGGATGATTGGTGACTATAGACGTGTTTATCAGTAGTGAAAAAAGTTGTTATTTATTTGGTTGGGTTGAAACTCATTTTTTCATCAATGCTATTTCCAGTATTCCAAAGAACGGTATCATCAGCAAATATTCCGATTAAAGTCGCTGAAGAAATATTATTTTCAATCCCAGCCATATACAACGCAAAAAAGCGTTGAGCTGAGAACAGTTCCTTGGGGAATACCTGTTACAAAAGAGATAAGTATGTCAGAGAGTTCTATTGAATTTGACTTTAATATATCTCTGTTTGAGGTAATAGATGTCAAATTATTACCCCTGATTTTGAAGATATACTGCAGTTTAATAATAAGTTTATCCTTCCATACTCTGTCGAAAACTTTTGTGAGATCTAGTACAGCATCTACACCGTGCTGAGTTGACTTATGATTTTGTGCATCTTTGATAGTTTGGGAGAATAGTATCATGCTATGAACTTTTCAGAAACCAAAATTGTTCTGTGGAGAGAAAATAGTTTTTGTCAAATAAAAATTAGAGTCTATTACAGACCATTTTCTCCATTACTTTATTTGCCAATGCTTAGTGTCCAAAATCGAAAACGAACAATAATTCCTATTTGAATTCTAAATTCGTATGATTTGAGCTTTTTCCCATTTTTGAAGTAAACGTCTTTTTCTCAAAGATAGATTAAATAGGTCAAGAACCGTTTGTTTCCCGATGTATCCAAGGTTATCAAGAATTATATCCATTAATTCCATTTGGACCTTAAGATTTACTGAGGTTAAGAAAAGCCATAGTGAGAGTTGTTTCTTGGTTGTTAAATTCAGTTGCCAGATTATGATGTCATGATCAGAGCTACGACCTTCATGAACAATAACTCACTTTATGAACGGGGTCCTCTGCCCAAAACTATAGCCCGTCCCTAGCTATTCTGCGAGAAGGACGATACAGCATCGGGTTCATTTTCCACATCTTCATAGGAGTAAAAAGCAGCTTCTGCCATCCGAGAATTGAAGCATATGGTAGAAGTCTGTCTTAGCTCTATGCTGATTTGTATTCGCTGGATGACCTTCTCACCAAGGGTGATCTGACCAGGATTGTATGCTACAGACGTCACTCCTCACAGCATCTTTCACTTATCCCAGGAACATCTCTTTGGTATAATGAGGCCACTAAAGAACTAAGGGAGAGAAATTCTTGTAGATTATAACACTGTAAGGTAGATTTTTAAATACACTGTGATCGTGTAAATATTTGAATAGTTGATTACTTATTTTACTCTGTTCAAAATAAAGAAAATCATTTTATTCAAATGTACTTATATTCTTTATTTCCACAGAACATGGAAGTAAGAATGTTCTATTGTTCCCTTGATAATCAAGACTTTCAGTTCAATGACAAATTTCATGAATTAAATTTACATTCTATATCAATCATATATAATATGAAAAAATTTCTACTTTTCATTGAAATTGTGAACTAATGCCGTTTAGTCAGATTATCAATATCTAAGAAATTCTTATCCGTTGAAAGGGACAAAATAAATTCAAATTAAAAGCGAAATCAAGCTAATTTCGGGGCTCAATTTTGGAATTTCAAAGGTCTGCTTAGTAAGAAAGTACAGCAAAGAATATTCATTTTAATATGACACTTCCCACAATTTAAAATGAAACCTTACTAATTTGTATATACATTTACTTGTAATTTTAAGTACAATAACAGATATCTTGTATTCATTATACTTAAAATTATGATGAATGTAAGAATATCTTACTTTCATTGAAACTGAACATTAAATATGTTCTCTCACTCCTTATTTTTTACTTATTGACCCTGATATGCATCCGACATATATTTATTAATAGATATGTACCCAAAACATTATTATTTAAAAGTATATTTTTCATTCTTCTCTTAAATTTTCATGATCAGTTTATATTTTCTGACTCATTCTCAAATAAATTCAAATCCTGGTCTAAATAATTAAAATTCCTTAATTACTTCATTCAGAAAAAAATATTTATTGCATTGATTGAAAAGGAATCACTCATTTTAAATATGAATGCTATCCAAATATTATACTTTTCAAACAAAAATTAGGTAAGCAAGTATTCAAGTATTTTTTAATGAAATAATGTTTATTCCTATATATATATATATATATATATATATATATATATATATATATATATATATATATATATATATATATATATATATAGATATAGATATATATATATATATATATATATATATATATATATATATATATATATATATATATATATATATATATTTATAAATATATATATATATATATATATATATATATATGTAAACAGACTTTTTTAAATTTAGCTAGTACTTAATTTATAATTGCATCAACGTTAAAGCTTACTAAAGCTTGGTAGCCATTCATTCTAATTTTTTTAATTATGTTTTCTGAACCTATCAGCAATTAACAACGTTCAATAAATATACATTTTTGTTATAAACATATATATTTAGTAAATAAAAAAATGTAAAAATATACATACACCAAAATTTTTCTGCTATTTACATTTTAATAAATTAAAATTTCAGTAAAATACAACTTTAAGGAATTTTACAAATATAATATGCTAAAATTATTTTAGAAATAATTTTAACTAATATTATAAATACACTCTTGACACTATAATTTAGTACATAACAATGATTTCAAAAATGCAGTTAAATATTTATAGAGAATTTTGATAATTTCAAAATAAATTTTACTTTTTGTCCCACTAAAATGACATAGCAAAGTTTTAACTTTGTTTGAGAACGAAATTCTTAGGAACAGAATCACATAATACCGATAAGTCAATCCTTCGCATCCTGGGATTTGATCCTGGATTCACCAGACGGGAAGATAAATGTTAACTACTGCTCAGCTTAAACGACTTTAGTTGTGAGATAATATAACTAGATGTAAACAGAATTTATAGTAAATGTAATTTGTGTAAATAATTTTTTATTTAATAGGTTTAAAAAATAAAGCCAAAAATGCAAATAAAATTTGAATATTTATAATTCTGTTAAAAAATTTATTTAATTAATGTAATTATTTTAGCCTGACATAGTATTTGTTTACTTTAAGAAACTTGTATTTATTATAAATTTTATCTGTTTATTTTAGTTCCTATTATGAATTTTTGTTGCCAACTTGACTTTATAATTAAAGAAATGAAACAGATTAAGCATTCTTTAATTATATATTATAGTTTTCTTTTAAAAAGTGATCAATTTTAGAAATTATTTGCAATTTCTTTAGCTTTTTGAATACTGACCAAATTGGCTCTCTTGGTATTTTTCTTTTTTTAATTTTTGTATATCATTTACACAAAAAATTGAGCAGTATGATATTTAAATGAAAATGTGTTTTAAATATATTTAATTTACAATATAAAATACTTCAAAAATAATTTTAATGATTTGTAATTTTGTCCGAAAAAGTTACGTTTAAATGTACTCAATTTTAAAGTCGAAAAATGCGATAATTTTAACATTAAATTGGTAAGCGATTATGATTATAATACAATCTAGATACTATTTTATATTATTTAAAATTTCTTTAAACATAATGTAATTTAAAATATAAATTACATAAACTCTTCGAAATAGAACAATTTTAGTGAAACAGTTAAATGGATTATAAAATTTGCTTATAGAGTTGATGTAATTTAGGCGTAAAAATTTACCTTATATGTGTATGTGTAACTTAAACCAATGCAATTATTAAAATGAATAAAGTAGATGATTATCTAGATGACAGATCTTAAAATGAGGATTCATAATTGAGTTTAGAGCTAAGTTAATATAAGCTTATAAATTTTACAATAAAAGAAATTTATTTTATGTAATAGTTTTTCAGACTTCTAAATCAATACTTTTCTTATGGCAAGAATTTTCATGAAGCTTATGATAAATGAAAAATTTCCAAAATGACGGACGCTTAAGAGAGTAAACTTAAGAAGTGACTAAATTGAATGTGTTTCATTACTCATTATATTTTGATTAAAATTTTTTTCTGCGGATAAATATTTTCTGCTCAGTTTATATATATACTTGGTATTGAATCTTAATTCTCCATTGCTCTTTAAAAATAGCTTTCGAGTCATTGATTGTAAAAAAGAAACATTTTTCCTTACGAGTATTTAAAATATGTCGTATTTTCATTTTCATATTTATACCAGTATTGACAGAAAAAACTAAAAAGTAGCATTTGTTTTATTTACATAACGTCATCTTAGGAATATGATGGGAAAATAATTTATGCAAGAAAATAATTATCTACTACACAGCTTTATTCTTTTCTAATATTTTAAGTCACACAAAATATTCAAACGCAGAATCATAATTAGATTTAATAAATCCATCCATTCTGAGGATCATTTCCCTATTATGGTTTTTTCTTCTTTTTTTGGGGGGTGGGGAAACAAAATATCTCCCTGTGCACTAAGGAATACCACACAGGGCCCGAAGGTACAACAAATGTACTACAAAACAAATCCAAATAAAACATGAGATGAAAAAAATAATAATAATAATAAAAGAAGGCAGAGAGAAAAAAGAGATATAAAAATGAAAAAGGAGTTAGATAACAGCATGGATAAATTTTATAAAAAAATTCAAAATTTTCTTTTTTAACTAGGTCCACCGTAATCGGGGACCACATGTTATTTAAGTCTTTACAAAGCTCGTTCCTTTCTTCTGAAACAGATGGGCATTCAAGAAGAATGTGAGAAGGGTTGTCACTCTCAGAATTGCACATGCACTTCTCACTGTTTTTAATGTGGAAACGGTGTAGGTAGCTATTGAATTTCCCATGTCCAGTGAAGAATTGCGTAACTTTAAAGTCAGTGTAAAACCAGTAGTTCTTAATTCTGCAGGGAACTGAAAGGAAAAAGATTTTGTCTACTTATACAATTAGGAGAGGAAACGAAACCTGAGTTCCATTCTTTGATAATCTTCTTTTTGGTAGTGGTTTTGACAAAAGAATTGGGTAAGCTGGTTTTCGTCTGTAAATCATGAGAAAATTAGTTCCTGGTCTTTCAGAAATTTCATCATATCATCAAGTTTTCTCCAAGAAATTTGAGTTTCAAGTAGTTTCTTTTTCAATGTGGACGTCCACTGAATCGCTGATGTGGCAAGATGGCAAGATAAAGAGAGCATGTTGTCAAGTAGTGAAGTAGAATGCCTTCATTATTTCATGTGGAGTCAACAGAAGAGGCAAGATAAAATCGATGAAAGGAATAACGGTAAAGACCCAGGCCCTCTAATAAAGAAAAATTCGTTTCTAATCCAAAAGAGTCCTCCTAACGGTAATTCATAGATTAGCATCCCGGTGTTTCCATTCGTCCACTTTTCTTGCTATGTCACCAGAAACTAAATTTCAAGGATGTGTATAACCAAACACTTTGATAGTAGGTGAATGGTAATTGGTGATTAAGAAGAGATTACTATTTTTGCCAACCCATCAACTTTTTATTGCCTTTTACACTGAAGTCTGCTTCAATTCATCTTAAATTTTGTGTGGGTATTTTCCAAATGGTCTTGTTGAATTAGGCGCAATGTTGGAATTTTATTGAATGGATTTGGGAGAGATTTCAAGTTTGCTTGGCTATCCAACCATATGGTAACTGGATGTTGAAGGTTCCTGGCTTGACTGACTGCTTCTTTTATAGTATAGATTTGGGTTTGGTACACTGAATTCCCATCTCGTAATTTTGCTTCTACGTTGATATCGTCCCATCTTCAAGAAATAAGACCAGAGCTGTCCCAATTCCTTCGTAGAGTTTTGAGTCTTCATTGAAAATGTCAATTATATCTGGTTCATAGGTGGGGATATTGGTTGATTTCGAGAGAGATATTCTGGGTTATAGCTGGAAAGGACCAGGATAGGGTATACCAATACATATTGTTACTTCTATGTCTTTTGGTTGTAGGAGATACTGAGCAATGACTGGGATAAGACCCCGAGTTAATCTAACGTACTTGGCTTCGGGTTCGATTGTCAAACTGAAAGATGGCATCCCATAATTACTTATAGAGCTGCTGTTGATGCTGTCCTAAAAGTACCAGTGATGTATGATAAAAACCTACATTAAATGCTATCTAACTTTAAGTAAGACCTTCTAGATAGGCAATTGACCCTAACTGAGACTCCGTGGCAGAGCATTCTTTCGGATGGACATTTACAGGATGATAGGAAATTTATTAGAGAAAGCCCATTTGTTTTCTGCTATTCTACGTAACTTTTCAGGCTAAAGGACGGCCCTTATGCCTTATGAAATAATGTGAGCCGAAAAGTTTAGTTTTTTAATGAAGACTACACCTAGCAGTTTGATTGTGTCAGCCTTTTTAATCTATAATTCTCTTGCAGGATCTACGGGCCACATTTTAGTTTAACTTTGAGTAGGAAGTTTGTCTTCAAAGAAATTTGAAGTTCATGCTCGTCACTCCAGGATTTGAAGTGTCTGGAAACTTTGGTTGCTAACTTCCTCAATTTGTTTTTACTTCGTGCTGCCATCACGAAAGTGATATCATCTGTGAAGTCTTGCAGGTGAACTTTGCTTTCTGGGTCCAGATCCTTTCTAACAGTAGACCAGTTCTGCTTAAGACGAATGTATGCCACCAGGCTCCAGAGAAAAAGTCAGTTTCTGGAAACTTTGGGAGATCCTACATTTTGTTCTATAGTTGCAAGTCCTACCCTTGTAGGAACAGCAACTGTTCTGTCGTCTAAAAGACTGAAAGACAAGTAAGTCTCTGATATTAGTAAAACAGTTGGTGGTGTTGAGGGTTTGCTTGATTTTGTAACGCTGAATAGAGTCAAAGGATCCTTTTCTGTCTATGGTAATGAGTAATATATGTAGTTTCGAGGACTTATCAGATTTAATGATATTTAAAAATTGAGAGCAGCTTGGTCTACAGATTTTCCTTCATGGAAGCCAAATTAAATCTGATGAAGAAAATTTTATTCTTCGATAAAAAAGTTAACCTTTTGGTGGTGAGTTTCTCCATGAGCTTCTCAATGTTGGCAATAGCAAGATTGGCTTATAGGATTTGATGTCATTCATTGCCTTGTTTTTAACATTTGGGAAAATACGGTATAGTGAGGCATTTATTAAAAAGTATGGAGAAAGCTCGGGAAAATATTGTTTATCATTTCAATTTTGGTGTTTTTTATTCCGTCATACACGGGGCTTTCCCGTCTTTTGGCATTTTTGCCGTTCTTGTAATTTTTTTTTGCTAAATAAAAGGTCGTGAGAAGTTTGACTGGAATTGCTTATATGTGGTGCAGGGAAAGGATTGGAAAAAAAGTCAATCTAGAATGTCATTTGCAATATCTATTTCATATTCTTCAAATTCCATTGCATTTTGAATAAAAAGTTACAATGGTATCACAGATGTGCTAAGGGCTACTCAGTAGACTTTGCCATACGGGTTAGTTGCGGTACTGCAGAAGTCCTTCCAGGCATTTTTCTTTGGTGTTCTTTAAATATTGTTGAATTGGCTTCTTTTCTTCTTGTACAGTGCCATAAGGTTTTCTTTGCCTTTAACCCTTTGAAATATTCTCCTTTGTACCCTCAAATCCTTTCATAAGATATTTAAATTTTGAGACCACCATATCAATGTATATTTTGGGCACTGTAATTTAACATTGTAGGATTGGGAGCTGCATTCCGTGATGACTAAATGAATATTACATGTGATAGTTTTCAAACTTTAAAAAGATTATGGATTTTGAGTAATGAGATCTGATATGTGGGGATTGATTAAGTTCTAAATTTTTATGGTTTCCAAAGTTTGTTTTAAAACTCTTAAGATACATGAGATCTAATGTTTTGTTAAAGGTGATAACAATATATCGATGATCTTCTAGAGATTCGTCTTCTTGGATTTCGCATTCAACGGTATTCACCATATCTTCATTCATCTCAGCAGGCAACAGCTTATCACCCTTACCAATATAGACGAGATGCACAGATGGCAACATCTCTGGGAGTGCTCCACCAAGACCAGGAGACTCTACTCATTCTTTCCTAAAGTATCTAGAAAAAGAATCTCTGCAGACTTCTACTTCAACCAGTTCCTCACTGGTCATGGTTCCTTTGGAACCTATAGAAGACGATTCCATGGACAAGAAGACATCTGCCCACATGATGGAGAGACTCAAGACGTCAATCACCTCATATTCGACTGTGAGCACTACGCTGATGTCAGGACACGCCATTTCCCAATTTCTGCCAGAGCTGATAAAGCCCCACAATTCCTCTCCAACAAAGGCTTCCGGAAGGGGATCCAGGAGATTCTACTGCAAGAGATGCACTACCAATTCACTGGCTGACTCCACCTCCTGTTCTTTGTACATATGTAAAATTTCTTATCTGTATTTAATCTGGTATCATACGGTATTGTAACCTTGTTTGTTTTTTATCTTGTATCATACTGTTTTGTAACCTTGTCTGTTTTTAATTTTTATAGGCCAAATTGGCCCCCATCTTCCAGTCAGAGCGAGTTCCAATGAACGTCTCTCTCGCCCCATCACTTTGAGCCTTTTTATAGTGGTTTGGGTCAACCCACCACTTGCTGGGAGTTCTTTCGGTCATTTGACCTTTGCGACCACCTGAACCTTGGCTTCGGCCTTGTAGTACACCTCTTGACTGGATTACACAACGACGTTCACTCACCGCATACCTTCGGGTGGGTCGGTGTTCCATTAAGAATATCTTCATTCATACATATGGCCGGCCCTGATGGTAGTTGTTGATATATGTTGGCAGAGAATTCGGGATGAAAAAATTAATAGCCAGGACGGGTCGAGTGCTTCTCCTTCTAGAGTCATTGTGGTTATGGCACCAGACTAGATTGTGCACGTTTATGTCTTCTCCAATAATTGTTTGTTAAGGATGAATTGATCTTAGCTGAGTTTCCAGACTTTTGAGAGCATTTGATAGAACCGGTTAGATTTGTGCTGCTGTTTCTCTTTGTCGGGAATTCAAAAGAGGACTATATGCGGATAGTATGTTTAATAAATGTTTATCCACCATTATTTTGTCTTTAACTGCTGTTTCAGAAGATTTTATCAAAATTCATCTCCGTTTGAGCGATGTTGAGGAAATTGCTGCTTTTATTTGAAAACGTCCCACTGATCCAGCTATGTGAAAGGCATAACACTTTGCCATTGAGGTTATATGGTTCTTGAACTATGAAGAAATCAATATGTTGTTCTTTTTCCATGATGGAAAGAAAATCTGTTGGGAGTTTTGAATTTTTTAGATTTATAATTTTTAATTGCTGTTTTGGGAGATAAGGTAATGAAAATTTCTGATCATCAAAGACTTGTTGGTGTCACAGACTTGATTTGGAGATGTGGAATACAGAGGTAATGCAAAAACGTTTGGTACTGAAGACGAATATAAACACTTTTTCTTAGTTCAGATATTTAATGCAGCTTATAGACTTAAAATGATGAACCCACTTTAGCTGGATCTAAGTGTAGGTGAGTATGCTTGATTAGTAGTATGTGATTTTACTTTTAAAATTAATAATTTGTAGACAGAGCAGAGGGAGCGAGATGCTGAAAGATGTAGGTTTTACTGCGAATCAGGACTTTTATTAGAAGCAGTACCGCAGGCCATGTTATTCGATTGGCAATAGTTTGAATGATGAGGTCCATTACAATAAACACAAATAAGTAAGTATGGTGGATTTGATTGGTTTGTCACTCAAGGATGCTTTTTGCATGTGAAGGCTTATTAGCCCAGAATCCACCATTTACTTTAGATTTCTAACCACAATGAACACTCACGCCAGAGATACGAACCGTACACTTGAACATTCAACTGAAAGATACAGATTTAACACTCTTTTAGAAAATCTATATTGTTATTAAAATTGCTTTATCTGGAAAGCAGAATTTAAATTCTTTCAATATTTGCAGGGCAATATTTAAAAGAAACATAAATGACTCTTCTTTATAAATATATATATATATATATATATATATATATATATATATATATATATATATATATATATATATATATATATATATATATATATATATATATATAAATAGTTGGTTCACATTAGAAAAAAATGAACAGGAAAAATTGCCAGCTAAAACCATAAAGATTTCATTTTCAGTATTCCAAATTGAATTTTCCATGATGTGAAAGTTAATTAAATTGTTTTTGTAGACATTATTATTCCATTTTTTACAAATGACTACATAACTGAAAATTTATTGAGCGAATATTTAACTAAGAGTGAGAGATAATCAAAATAATTGGACACAAATTTATGCACAAAATGTTTCTGATGTTAAAAGATACGTTGCTAGGCGCATATTAAAAAATGCCTAAATTTTCCATTATTTGGGTGTAAATAATTAATGCATTAGTTAAAATATCAATTAAATCGATTAAACACATCATATTTCTTGGAACATTTTTAATATGAAGCACTGTTTGTCATAGCTAGATTAAAAAAAAATACTGCGATTATTTCGTCATCTTACACATCAGAAATGAATAAATTAAAAAATGCAAGAAGTTAATAAGAAAATAGAAGATCTCTGACATATTCACAAGGAAGTTTCCTTTCTATTCATTTCACTTAAAAAAACACTTCTTTCATGAAATTTTTTAGAAGAATTATTTTTTTAAACTTTATTTCATTTAAACTTGAAGAATAAAACATATTCTATAGCATTAAATGTATCATAAGATATATGAAATCAGCACTGCATTTTAAAGATCAAAAGTATTAATTTAGTTTCTAAAACAAATCATGGAAAGGAGAGTGAAATATGAATCAATGGAAGTATTAATTTAAAGTTCACAACTATATTTTTAAAATGAGACTTTGGGGAAGAATGAATTATATGTATAAAGTGAATCAGACAATTGCTCATAAAAATTGTTTCATTCATACCATTGTTTATCAGAACATTTATTTATATGAAACAAGAAATTGATGAAATTAGAAATTAGTTGTTGATCAAACAGCATGTAATAAAAGCTATAATACAAGTGATATATGTATGTATGTACGTGTGTATGCATTTAACTTTTTAGTTTAGACATGATTTTGTATTCTCAAAAATATTCTAACTAAGAAATCACCTGTTATTATTTCAAACAAATCATTTAAAGGAGATTATTATTTCAAATATGTTAGAAATTTTAAAAATATTACGAATACAGAAACTGTAAATAAACTAACAATAAAATAAATTTAAAAAATAATAATTCTCCCTTTATGCTGAAATTCAAATTTAGAAATAATAGTATAAATCACGGATATTGAAATAATTCCAAATTCATTGGGAAATCATAGCTATCAATATTAATCCTCTAATTATAATATTATGCACATATTTACCTTGTTAAATATTTAATATTATTCAGAGACAGAATTAAATGCATACATAAGAAGACATTGACTAAAATAAAAAATAAAAAAAGCATAATGTTCAGAAACTCAATTGTATAATTTTCCAAAATAATAAAAACGACAAAATATAATTGCGTAAAAGTATTTATTTTCTGTAATCTTTTAAACTTTTGAAAAATTTTATAATAATATGAAATACGAAAAAAAGAAAAATTATGTTTATATATGACATCATTTTTAAAATACATATGTTTACATTATTTTCATTAGGTTTACTAAATATAATCAAAGTATATTATTCTTATGGTAGATGATTATCCACGTTAATCATCAGTCGTTTTCAAGCCCTTAATATCAATGAAGGTGCTGCCAAAGATATGTCAAGTTAAATGGAGAGAGAGAGATGTATCAATAAATTAATAATATAGACATGAAATAAAATATCATTTAAATAATTTATATTATTTTATTAATATATTATTCATATAATATGTTATTTAAATGATATCTTATTATTAAAATAATAGTGTATTTCATTTGTGCTTATTACAAGAAATAGATATTTGACATATAAGTTTTGAGGAATTTATATTTCTCCAGACTAAAGTCTAAAAAAAGATAGAAATAAACTAAAGATAGAGATTAAATTGAGATCAAATATATATAGATGCAGGAATGTCAAACACAGAAACTTTAATTTAATTTTGATTTTATTATTAAGTGGTAACTTCTTAAGACCAAATTTAAATTTATTGATACATTTGATTATAAATTTAAATAATTTCTTGCATTGATTTCTTAAATTAAGATTATGAATTGTAAATGTTAAAATACTTCCAGAGAAAAAATTTTTGAAATGAAAATATTATTTTTCATATCTATTGCAAAATTCGAATAATCACCGGTTTTCACCATAAATACATGGAAAATATTTTCTTAACTGAAAAAAGTTATTATATTTTACACACCATTTTAAAGTATTAGTATTAATGATTTCCATTGTATTCTTATTTTTATCACTTGTTATCTATATCGCACTATATTTTCCTTCACTCCCTTGCACAAACTTCCAATATAAAATTTTTTCTTAAATAATATTTCGTATTTTACACAAAAATTCTTTGATTTTATATGAGATCAAATGTATAGCAAATCTTTTTGAGAACTTCGTTTCTGGAGAAATGTATTAGACTGTAGGTCATTTAAATTTGCTGAATAAATCTTCTCTTTTAAAAAATGTTATCAATAAGGCCAATACCCTTCCAAAAAAGATTGAATTTGCTTAAATTTCAAAAAATATCAAAATCTACAACCAATTTTTAGCTTTATATGTTCGTAGAAATGCTTGAAATATAATGCATTTTCGTAAAAGCATGTCATATTTTATTCTCAAGAATAATGCCAGTTTTCCCAGAATTTATTAATCCATTTTGAAAAAAAGATGGAATCATTTGACTTCAAAAAACGTAGAAGCCCACTATCGACAGACCATTTTTCCTTATAACTTACCAAAGTAACAGCGGTCTATAATTTAAAACAGCTCTTGAAATCTTGCCAGAATTAATGAATGAATAATTATCGTTTTGCACAAATTAACAGGAAACTCATCTATTAATCATATTCTGTTGAACTGTTTGAGCTATTTAACCATATTTTATTAAATAAAAAAGGCAAATATTGAATTACTCATGTATTTCAGCTAATATTATGTTGGATCATTATGCAAAAATCATAGGTACTTGTGAAACAGTATTTCTTTAAGGAATAATTTAATTCATGCATAATTCTGCTTATGTTCATTTTGAGGTGCAAAATTTATGATTTTATTCCTTTGTTTACTTGCTTGAAGTCTTTGTGATTGAAAAATCAAATGTAATATGAGAATATATTGCACACTGATTGACGAAAAATATTAAATACTTTATTCTCATATTTAATACCTTCTTATAGGTAAGTGTTTTTAATTATTTTGATTTTAACATTTTGTTTTGATTATATACCTTATTAATACACTCTTAAGATTTTCCCCTATTTTATTGTATTTGCCTTCAGCATTCAAATGTGAGTTACAGAATTTCGATAAAGTTAGAATACTTTAATCAATATCATTGAGTGAAGCAAGCAGTATCATTAAGATTATTACATTCATTTAATTTATAATGTCAATGAGATTCTTATTATATTTTCGTATATAATTTGACTTTGAAATTAAACTATTTCGTATTTCTGCTCTATTCTCATTTCCATTACTTAGATAATAAAGTTATTGCGATTGCTGTGTTAAATATCAGTAAAAGAAATGCAATATATAAGGAAATCCAACAATTAAATTGCTAATTGTATGGTTAAGAAAATTTTAGGCAGATAATGAAGAATAACTGTTTAGTACTCTTTGCGTAAGGAAGAATGAACTAATGTAATTTAATCCACTTGCTTTCCCTTTGTATTATTACATTTTATAAAAAAACGCGTGCTTTAAATTCTCTTCACATAACAAAATTAAAAAAAACGTTTTAAAATAATTTAGATCTTTATAATTAATTATGGCATTTTTAAGAGTAAATTAAAAGATCAATTTATATTTGATGTTATAAATATGATGTTCATCCTGACTGAAAGTAGGATAGCATTTAGATACATGCATCAGCTATTTCGTTTGTCTTTTTATTAAATCTTAATGATTTATATCTGTCAAATCACTTATTGCATTTGAAACATCATTTGGCCAATCGCAATGTCCTTGAATCTAAACCACAGCAAATACACGTGATCAAGGTATGTTTGCTCTATAATTTATAAAACTTAAAAATAAAGAACACATTTTATTGATTCATTAATGGTTAGAGTAAAATTATTAAGTGATTTTTCACAGCCAGCATTTAAATAAACCTATATGCCCTACCGAATTGCTACACCAAGAAGAAATGCAAATAACAGAACGATATTTATTGGACACATACATTATAGTGGAAAGAACAAGTGATTAGATTTACAAGAAATTAGGATGTATAGACCTTCAGAAATCTGTACCCAGAGCAGCCACCTCTGGCTGCAATAACAGCATTTATCCGCTTAGGCATGTAGTCAAACAGAGATTGTATGGCATGTACGGGGATCTCAGTCCATGCAGCTTCAACACTATGCCACAGTTCATCGACAGTAGTGGATGGTGAGTGATGGCGTGCCAATCGCTCGGCAACCATTGACCACACGTTCTCAATTGGTGACAAATCAGACGAATGTGCTGGCCAGGGTAACAGTCGAACCTGTTCTGCATCAAGGAAGTTCAGAACAGTACGGGCAACATGCGGTCATGCATTATCCTGTTGAAGCAAAGCATTAGGGAGGCCTCGAAGATAGGGCAGAGCCACGAGCCTTAACACATCGGAAATGTAACGGTTGCTGTTCAAAGAGTCGGTAATGCGAACAAGAAGTGATCGAGACGTGTATCCAATGGCACCCCATACCATGACTCCAGTAGATGGGCCAGTATGGCGATGTCCAATCCAAGCTGGCAATGCGCGTTCTCCAACGATGCCTCCAAACACGGATGCGGCCATCATGGTCCTGTATACAGAACCGAGACTCATCTGTAAAGATGACGTGATGCCATTCCCGCGTCCAGGTTCGTCGCTGATCACACCATTGAAGGCGCTCCTGTCTGTGACACTGCGTCAATGGTAGCCGAAGCCATGGTCGCCGTGCAGACAATCCATACTGCTGCAAACGTCGTCGAACTGTTCGAGCAGAAACTTGTTGCCTTGCGAATGACTCCATTTCTCGACTCAGGGTTCGTGACGTGGCTGAACGATCCTTTGTGACCATGCGGATAAGATGTCTGTCTTCCCTGCTGTTAGTGATGGGGGTCGCTCAGATCCTGCATGACGTTCCGTATGATTGTCCTGAACCCATCGATTCAATTTTCTGCTAACAGTCATCGGGTCTCGACCTACGCGAGCAGCAATATTGCGGTACGATAAACCGCAATCCCGGTAGGCTATAATCCTTCCTCGATCAAAGTCAGACACGTGCTGATAGGTATTTCTTCTTCTTACACGAGGCATTACAACAACTTTCTTTGCCGAAACCAACGTTGAAACGGTAATTGAGTATGAGAAAACTGCTGTCAAATCTCTGGTTTTATAAATATTGTAGATGTCGCTATACTGTCGCCAGCTTTGTATGAATGCGCTGAAAATCTAATCATTTGCATATCACAGCAATTTCTACCTGTCATGCAAATTTCACGTGTGTGGTGTGCCGCTTTCTTGGTGTAATAATTTTAATGGCCAGTAGTGTATATATATATATATATATATATATATATATATATATATATATATATATATATATAGCCTTAGTGGTTTGGAAAAGTATTTCAACTATTCAAGAGAACAAAATCTCCTTATAATTATATATGTAAATTGCTATTGACAAAGATTTAAATGAGCAAAATTTCTGTTTTTCTCCAATTTTCTTTGTTTTTGGAATTTTTCTTTTGTGTTGTATTTCTCTTTTATGTCACACATATTTTATATTTGATGAATTTTAAACATTCGAGTTTATATTACTCGAAACTGTTGCGTATCTATAATCACCATTACATGTTCCTTCATTAGCCAATTTCACTTATATATCCATTTGTTCTTTAATAGCAAATATTTTTTAATGCTGTTGGTAATGTGATCATAATTTAGAGATCGGGATGGCAGATAAATTTTTTTGGATGCTGGCTATGAAAAATCATTTAATATATACATTTTTCTCCAAACATTAACGACTCCATAATATAGGAACTTTTTTTTCCAGTATAGTAAGTTATAAACTAGATATGCCTTGAACATACTTATTTGCTGTGGTTTAGGTTCAAAGACATAGTGATTGATCAAATAATGTTTCGAAGGCATTAATTGATTTTATAGTGACAATCATTCAGATTAAGTAGAACGATAAACATTTCAACCATATTGAAACTACTTTAGAAAAAGTTTAACTCGTGTTGAAAACAATTTTTTAAATAATACCTTCCTAATGATAAATTTAATGCTCTGAAAATTTAGCATTCTCATCATCAATATCTGATTTTAATGGATGTAATAATTTCAGGTTAAGTGTTACTATTAAGAATCAGTTAAAATGTTTTTAACATTTTGTAATTACTCTTTTGGTTTTGATGCACCGGATTCGGATATAATTCCTTTTTCTCTGAAACAAAAATTAAATCATCTTCAGAAACAATTCTATTGTAAAAATTTAAATTCTTGCAATCAGTCACTAAAGCAATCAAAATATTTTCTTTGGTGCGAAAATTAAGGTAAACTAGTACAATGTATGTACCATATTTTTTTGCTAAAAAATATTTCTATTGTTAATTACAATTTGTTTCTCTTTATTGATTACCAAATTTTGTTTTGTTTGCAAATTCTAGAAATCAAATTTAAATGGATATCTAATAATTTCTCAACAAAGATGGTGATGACTTAGAAACTTCTGTATTTGGAACAAATATTAAAAGAAAGTATGATTTTTAATTAGCGGAAATGATTAATTAATATTTTTATTAATTGCCATTTTCCAAATGCCTTGTTACATTTTTTATGCTCTTTTCCATTCAGATTAATTTTCTAAGATTGTAACAATTCGTAATATTAAAAATAAATTCACATAGATAGATAATTTGAATATTGCATTAATAATGACAACCATCTATTTAAAACAAAGTATTAACTGCAAAATAAATTTAAATTGAAAAATGGGCAAAACTTGAATGTTTATTAATACAGAGAATTAAATTTTATATCTATGTTGCTTTCATTAAATATTTAATGAAATAATGTAACAAAATCTAGTTTTATTATAAGAAATCTAATCATTTCAGCTTTAATAATGTGCTTTTGTTTCATTCTAGATTTATATATCGGAAGAAATAGCAAATAAATAATTATAGCTTTCATTGAAAAACTTATTCCAACTTAATCAATATCGCTCTCTGAAAAAAAGAGACAAAAAATTTAGTAGTGTTATTACCTAAAGTAACAGTTAACATTCACTTTTATTCTCTTTAATTCAAGAAGAAATACCTTACTTAATTATTAAACCCCAGCCAATCAATTCTGACAATATAACGCTGCTCTCAATCTTGTAGAAATTTATGGATTTCTTAAATTATTAAATCATTTTAATGTTCAAGAAAAGATATAAATTATGAAACTAATCGCTTTTAATCCATGAAAGTCGCGAGTTAAAACATTGATACAGAATATGTTAAAAGTGTTCATAAGAGAATCCCAATGAATATGTTCTTCTTACGAATCCATCTTGCAAAGGAAATTGCAGGTATTGAACTGAAGTTAAAAATTAAAATCAATAAAACAATAAATTTTATCTAATGATTTATTTTAATAAAAATTTCATATCTACGTTGTTCGAGCATTTATTCATTTAACATCATTCATTTTCAAAAATGCTCAGATATCTTAAATTACTTAAGTCCTTAAAATATTTTCATCATCGTTTTATAAATAAAAACATATTATCATTTTAATTTTCATCATTATTTTTCAGCATATTTTATTATTACAGATTATATATAATTGCATCAGCTAAGTATAAATCTATGTTGTGTTGTAAAAATTTATTTAAATTTCAATTGTTATCGTAATGAAAAAAATTTATAAAAAATTATTAATATTGTGTGTCTATATTCTTCAGAATTACGACATTTAAATATAAATTTCCAAGTAATGCATTATTAAACATTTGAAAAAATAAATCAGCTGTCTATATTATTAAAGAAATTATTCCAAAGGAAAATTAATCATTTCTCCTTAAACACATTCTATAGAACTAAATAGCAAAATGCGAAAGCAATGTTTTATGCATTCTTTTATTCAAATTTTGCATTTATTATTTTGAAGTATTATCTATTCTTTTTGAGTAAAAATATTATGTAATTGTTTGAAACGAATGTTAATTCAAACATTTCTAATGAATAAATTATTTTCTGTTAATACTGTATATAAGAGATTTATAAGAAATACAAAAAAATTATTTTGTTACTTACCACATATTTCATAAATATGAAATTCAGCATGGGTTATGAATTAAGTTGAAGGGTGATTAAACTTTTATGCTTGTTCTTTTGAATTTTTATCCTTTTTTGATAGTAAAATTTTTAATTTACAACTGAAACGTATGTAAATTCATACATCTCTAATAAATTATCTTCTATTAATACCGCATCAAATATATTTTGAAGAAATTCAAGAGTTTGTTATTCAACAACTTCTGAAATTAATACGAAATTCAACATGTGTAACATATCAAGTTGAATAAAAATAATACAGCATCTATGTTGTTTTTTAAAAATGTATAATAACTTAACGTGTTACATTCTTTCCATAAAGAGAAGTTCCTACATTACTTTAATTGTTTTTACCGAACAAAATTAAGGTTTCGCCTGATCGTGTTGCATACATAATCTAGTTTTGAAATCGGTGATAGATTCTTATTACTGGTGTCTAAATTTCTAGTGGCTTTAAATTCTTTTTAAATGTTGGTTGAATTCAAATTCTTCATCATATGCAAAATATGACCCTAGAGTAACTCGCAAATTAAACAATCCATTTTCATGAGAATCTGTATGACTTATGGACTATAGATTAATTAGAGTATTTATAAATTATGATATCCGAATAAATAAATGTATTTTTCAATTCTGGAAAGATTCGCTTAGTTCTCGTCACTAGCGTATGTGACACAAATGAAGACTGATTAAAATGAGTTACAACTTGAGGAATGTAAGTAAATATCTTCTTAACATTTATAAAATTTCTTTATAGAAACTTGTTTGCATGTACAATAAAACAATTTAATTTGATTTAGTTTCAAACTTTTAAGCATGTGCGAAATTAATAATTTTATTTTATGTTCTAAATAGTTCTTTTTTTTAATTTTCAAATTGTAAATTTTATCTTCGCTCAGTAAATAAATATTTATTCCTGGAAACATTCATTTATGGCATTTAACTTCACGGCCAAGTGTGTTTTACAAACTTCTAGACCAAATTTTAAGTTTTAATTTATTTTGTTTTCATTTATAATATAAAATATATAGCTGTTTTAAGATTTTATTTTATTTACTAAAGTAAACAATCTGAAGTAATCGTTGTAACTCTTTATATAGTCACTGTCTCCTTAGTTAAATTTTTGCAGAATTACTAACCAAATTTTTAATTTAAATAGTGATGATTATGTCTAATAGTAAACACTTTATTCGTATAATTTAATACATCACTTACTTCTCATTTCTCATAGAATTATATATATATATATATATATATATATATATATATATATATATATATATATATATATATATATATATATATATATATATATATATATATATATATATATATATATATATATATATATATATATAAAAACAAATAAGCGCTGCATTAATACACGCGCAAATAATGTCGTAAAGCCTAAAATAAATAACTTGTTAGGTTTCTCATAATTTATCACATGGCTCGTAAATTGATGATTATTTCCAAAGAAAACAGTTAAGCACAAAAGAAAGGATATTTGCCACAAATTAATCATGGCTATTTTGTTAGTTGCAGTAATTGACATAAAGACAGTAATTCTAATTGATAACGTTGAGAGAATATTAAAGTATGTTAAGAACATCATAAAGCAAAGTGGTTAATAACACGTGGGATTGTTTAATTTTAAGGGAAAAGATTTCAATTCTAATTTATTTATTTATATTTTATCTTACTCATCAGCATGATAAAGACTTTATATAATATTTCATTGAAAGTTTAAAATTGAACAAAGCACTTACGACAAAGATGAATACTTAATATATAATGTAAACATATAAAAACTAAAATTTATGAAACTTCAATGAAAACTAAAATATAATGTTTATTAAACATGTTTTTATTTTGCTTGAAATTTAATTAATTTCTTGGATATTTAAATCAACATAATAACGCACATGTAACTATACTTTTTCTCAATAACGAAATTTTTTTCAGAACAAAATATTTTAAGATCATTAAACCTTCAACAGTGATAGAAATGACTGTGGTACCTATTAAAGAAAACTTATTTATTGTGTAATAAGTAGTTATTTATTAAAATACTTTTAATATGGTAAGAGTTTTTAAATTTAAAATATTTATTACTGTGCAAATATAATTTTTGCATCACATTAAGCAATTTATATGTCTTATGGTTTTGCCAATTTAATTATATTTATTAAAACAATTTCAAATATATTGAATCTTACTAAATTAAAGTATTTTTGAATTATATCAGCTTATATATAAGAAATTGTGTGGAAATTAAAAATGATATTTTTATCTATTAAAATTGAGCTCTAAGTGAAAAACTCTTATATCATAATTAATAAGAAGGCATATCTGCCACAATGCCTTTTTTAAAGATTGCTTTTTTAAAACATTTTTGTTATTTTTGTTATTATATACAGCAAAATATATAATATGTATAGAATTGTAGTTAGTAAAAAGTAACATTTATAAGTATTGCGGTTAGTGGAATGTAATTGTAATTATATTATGAAGTGGAAAGTGTAAAAATGTGTTTATTTTACATTTTCACTTATTAATGAATGAAATTAAATGAATAATCATATCAAATTTCAGATATTGTTTCTCAAGCATTATTTGAAATCTTTTTTTTTTCTTTATATCGTGCCTTTTTTTCCTTCCCTCTGGGAGAACACACCAAAAATTACTTAAGCACAAATGAATGTTTTAATACACTCTCGTAATTTTAAATAATTTCCTCCATTTTCACAGTTTGACTGTTAAACTTTAATTAGCGTTAATATTTATAAAAAGTCTCTTCACTTTAATTTAAAGTAAAGAAAAACATAATCCAAAAATGCAGCAGAATGAAAAAGTCTCGATCAATTTTCAAGGATTACCAAAAAGTTCGTCTGGTGGTGAATAAGGCAAAGTTTTCTTTAATTTGTGAGATTAATTTTTGCCTCTGAAAGAAAAAGATGAAAAATTAGTGCCTTATCTTTCTTCTTTTAGAACATCGTTAGGGTGATGGAAAATTATTCTAGAAATAAAGATTATGTTGAACTATATGTGCGTTTTTTAAGTAGCAAATGAAAATGACGTTTTATTATAAATTATTTCTTGACTTAAAAAAGAAAAAATTTATGCTTTAAATAAAAGGTATTAAGGAAGTGTACTAATAATTCATTTGTTAAGTAGTTAATTCCTTAATATTTTAAAAAATGACGAGTTCTTGTAATGAATGTTGGAAACATAATTACTAAGTATATTTTTAGAAAAATAATTTATAATTTGCAAATATGATTACTAAATTTGATAAAGTAATTAAGATGAGAATCTCGAAAATTAAGAAAAGAGTCTTAATTGTAAAATGTTTGTGTCAGGAAATCATTCTGTACTTATATGGATGCATTTTCACATTCAAAGTTTATTTCAACTTATCATGCTTCGTTCAGTCGATATTCATTTCATTACCTGAAAATATGCAAAAAAATTCAGGGCTATTTTTATATGAATCAAATTCAGGCAATTTTATTCTACAAAAATGTGTATATATATATAGTACTCTCAATATTAATTTGTAATGTTTAATTACTTTATTTGTACTATATATTACGAATCATTCAACTTGAATTCTTTGTTAACTTATTTTGCATAGTAATTTAAATAAAGTTTTACAGTTACTGTAAAATATACAAATAAGAAACTAGAATAATATATTTTTTCCTAATGCAAATAAATACATTTGTAATTATATTTTTGACATAAATATTTATGATAAGTAAGATAAGTATATAAATATATTCTTTACGTTTAATTTCTGGTTTTTAAGTCGTTGACATCAAGATAAGGACGAAAAATTTTAAATAATTTAAGTTGAGTTAAATAAAAAGTTTCAAAATGTTTTATCACTGTCAATATGCAGATAAAATATAAATACAGAAGTACTATTTAATAGAAATAAGCTTAAAATATAATCAATATAAGAAAAATGTTTAGTTTTGCTTATTCAAATATGTTGTTTAATGTTTATATTTATTGTTAAATAAATATGCAATTAAACACAAAAATGTCATTTGACTTATAAATAATAATAAGTATAAGTGTGTAATCATTAAAGTGTATAATTTAATTATTTCATTGAATAACTATTTATTTAATGAAATGAAAACACAAGTCAGTTAAAGTATATAATAGAAGAGAAATTTCTTAGAAAACTCTTTAAATACGTATTAATCTAATACTTAAAGGTAGTTCGTCAAAGTGAAAAATAAACACTATTAAAGATATTTTGTAAATTAATTGACCACGTATATCCAAAAACTTTCGAAAAACACAGTTTATTTCTATAACGGCGAGTTTATTGATAAATAATACAGAAAAGCATTGGAAACTTGTATTATGTATAGAATACCAAAGAACATGTTATTCAAGCAATAAATTATCACTTCTTGTTTTGCATGCGTGACTGGTGCGGCTAACTTTTCTATTCCTTGAACTTTAAAGACATCATAATGTTTAATAACTTCAATGATATCATAGAGAATTTACCAATAATCTAGAGTCATTTGTTCAGCGCTGTTTTAGCATTTTTGACTCTTCTGTCAAAGTTAAAAATTTTTCATGAGTAATTGTATCACCGTTTTCCTTTATCTCACGCTATGAATAACGATTCAAATCTCTTTTGCATTAAATCTTTCTTATTTACAAATTGATCTTCCCTTTCTGATGAAGTCAGTGTTTTCCCATGTTTCAAAAGTATTTGCAACTAAGCCAAGACGTGAAAAGCTAACATTTATACACCGTCTAAATGCTGCTTCTAAAAGCTGTGAAACGATACATATGGTTACAAATTAGCGTTGCATACGCGGTTCACATCATAATAAAAACAAATAGATCCTCT
The DNA here is from genome assembly GCA_037975125.1 of Latrodectus hesperus. Lineage (NCBI taxonomy): Eukaryota > Metazoa > Arthropoda > Arachnida > Araneae > Theridiidae > Latrodectus > Latrodectus hesperus. Next base: position 51,343 of record JAJQOW010000100.1, read on the forward strand.
TTAAATAACTTTGAAGTGCCGTATTTCATACTTGAAGCTCAAGCAATCCATATACTATGTCGCAATCCATATACTAATAATTTTATATACTTTAAATGATCTGTGTGTGTTTGTGTGTAAATAACTGTGCGGAAAATAACTAGAAGTTTCATTTAAAGTTTATTATTATTTATAAATGTTTTTAACTATTAAAAAAATAATGTAATTTAACTTTGAAATAGGATTATTATTATTTTAAAAAAAATCATTTTTATTTGTATTTCATGGTTTTAGGATATTATGTGTATAATATATAAGGTCACGCCAACCCATGAGTGAGTGGTTAGTGTTCCTGACTCCGGAGGTGTTAGTCACGTGATCGAATCCCGGTTCAGACATGGATGTTTCTTTTTTCTCTGTTCTCTCTGTGTTTCTTTGTCCTTTCTTCTGTCAAGATGTATGAATGTGGCCCATCCTATAAACGTGTTTGTGGTGGTATGGCGTGGGCAACGCTGCTCGCCTCCGTGACTCGGTTTACAGGTGCACGCTGGGTAACGACGAATGAGTAGCAGTTTCTGGCCTTGTTGTGGCATAGGGTTCGTCACCCAAGTGTTCGCCGTTGGAAATATATATATATATAAGGTCAAAACAGTCATTAAGATTTTAGAAACTAACTAAAACAAATAATAGAATTTATGAGCAACATAAGAATCTGTGGACACTCGAGGAAACTTAAAAACTTCTAAAGAGCATGGTAATCATAACTTACGTGAATGAAAATTGAATATTAAAATTGATTATTTAAAATTGAGTTTCATGGGCATCACCTTTTCAAGATCTTGGTTTCAGATGAGTATATAAAATAGAATTTTGGTGAGTTCATTTTATTGCAATCATGTCTCTCATCTTTAAGTAACCTATCAAACTAGTAACTATGCCAATCATTTTAAATAAGGGTAAAAATTTTTAATCTCTATTTTATCAATAATATTGAGACATAAACACTAAATTTTTTTATTTTACAAGATTGCAGAATTCTTAAGAAATAATAATAAAATTTAATAAAATAATTAATAATAAAAATCTTCAAGAATAAATAAAATAAATTGTTCACAATAAATGTTATGCTACATGGAAAATATTTTATCTATCACCTACTCATTTATCACCCTATCTATAATCCTTCTTATCACCCTATCTTTAATCTTTCTTATCACCTACTCTTTCATCACCGTATCTATAATCTTTCTTATCACCTACTCTCTCATCACCCTATCTATAACCTATCTTATCACCTACTCTCTCATCACCCTATCTATAATATTTCTTATCACCTACTCATCTTATAATACTATTTTTTATACTCATCTTATAATATAATTAATCATATATAAAATTAATTTATAGAGGCATATAATATAATTATTTTCTATAAGAATATTTAATTTAACTTATTTTGTGAGCAAATGGTATATTTAAAATATAAATTAAGTTTAGTAAGAGTTTAATCAATCCTTTTAATTGAAAACTTATTCATTTTTGCAGGAAAATATTTCATTTTTATTGAAAAATAAAAATAATTTATGTGATATTTTAATGTTAAGTAATACTGTTAATTAAGTAATACTTAATTACATTTCCTTTAATTTAAAAATCTAATAAATAGCTTTTTTCTTACTTTTTTTAGCATTTAATATAAAACATGTCCTGTATATATAAGTAATTAAAATAAAATGAAATTCGAAAACACAATAAATGGATAAGAGTTACAGAATTGAGTTATAGTAAGATATGAAAATTTTAGTTATGTGTTTTTATTCAACATATCTTTCGTGTAAATTGCGACATATTCTAATTAATAAAACATATTTAATCCATAATTTTAATTTTAAATACTGAAATATTTTATAAAAATTTTAGAATTAACAAAAATATTAAAACATTATTAATAAAAAAATTTTATAAAGTAAATAAAGTTAAAAAGTAAATTTTTCTTATGTTTAAAATATTAACTGAACAAAAAATTTTGAGTTCATTATAAATCAAAAAATTTTTAACTATGAAGACTAATTTTAACTTCCATTGCAGATGAATTAAATCAAATTCAATTAAATTATAATTGGAAACACATAGAAATAGAAAATATCATTTACTGATTTCCTTATTTTTTAAGATTTTAAAATAATATGAAAAAATGACGTTTTTTCTTTCGAATGTATACAATTTAAGAAAATTTAATATTTTAAGACACTTAAAAAGTAAAATTTAAATTCAATAAAAACAGAAAAATAATTTTTTCTAATTACAAGATGCTTTCATTTGTATTCTGCATTTGTATTTGTATTTAAAAAAACATTCATCTATATTTTTCTTAGATTAAAAAATGTAAGTATATGATTTGTCAAAAAAATATATTAGAAGTTTAGTACGATTTTTATCTGTTAAAAAATACTATGATTCTATCTTAAATAAAATTCTGATAAAGTGATATTTTTAAACAGATTTTAAAGAAAAAAATATATAAATTTTATATATCTTTAATTTCTGATAAAAAAATTTATACAATTTGTATATTCACAAGTTCTTAAATTTAGAAATCTTACATCATTTAAATTGGATGAGGTTTTTGTTAAAAAAGATAAGTTAATCATCTCTACATCAATTGATAATCAATCAATATCAACTAGATCAATTAATAAAAAATTGCTTGATACTCATAGTATTTGTTACATTATAGTTATTAAGATAATTATCTTCCATTTGCTGACAGAAATAACTTCTAGAAGTGTTGTGTCAATTGCACACTGCATTATGATTTGATATCTATTTAAAAATATTAAATAGTTTAGTATAAGCTTTAATTAATAACTAAAAAATTTAATATACATTTAATAATTAATGAAACAGTGTAAGGTTTTTTATTTTAATTTATGGACTTATTACTGTACCTCGTTAGCTTACATAATATTTACTATTTGGCATTTTGAAAATGTATTAAGTAAAATATTTCAAAATTCAAACTATAAACAAAAATTTTCTGATACAGAGCGCATTAGTTACTAAACAATATTGGAAACACATGAAAAATCGTTATCATACTCATTTGTTTACACAGCCATGAATTTCAGGAAAGATAATTTGACATATTTATTTATGTCAAACATATATAATTCCTGCTGAACAAATTTTGTAGCAATTATATTACCACATATTTTCATAGTTCTTAATAAACATTTTACTCCAAAAAATCCGTCATCTCTCTGGAGACTTCATATATGCAATTTTCATGCATATGACAAATTTTGTTCTTATATAGCCAATACATTGCAATTTGCAAGTTCTATTTTGAATAAGATAGAAAATTAAACACATTAGGTGCAAAAGCTGAGTCAATGAATAGCTACATTGTAAAGGAAGCGTAAAGTGCAGCTTTTGTTGGAAAACATATCTCATATAAAATATATAATATGAAATAAAATATATAATATGTGAGAAACTATTTTCCTAAAATGCAGGTAAATTTAAGAAACTTTAAGAATACATTGATAATAAAACATTTTTACAGTTAATTTGTCTTTGGCTATATATATACATATATATATATATATATATATATATATATATATATATATATATATATATATATATATATATATATATATATATATATATATATATATATATATATATATATATATATATATATATATATATATATGTATATATATATATATATATATATATATATATATATATATATATATCATATATATATATATATGAAATGAAACATGAAAAACATTGAAACCAGAAATACAAAATTAGAAGATAACTGAAATATACAATGCAAATGATAAAAAGAAAGTATAGGGACAAAGTCTTCGTCAGGAGGGAGATGGTTAGCTTTTAGCTGCTTTTGCATTGGTTAGATTTCTTGTAATCTTTATGTATTGTGATTCATATTTTATTTTATATATATATATATATATATATATATATATATATATATATATATATATATATATATATATAAATATATATATATATATATATATATCATCAGCTTTAACACTTGACTCCAGATTACTATTAATTATCTACAAATTGACAAATATATGGAATAATTTCATAATTAATCTTACTTGCGAAATGTTTTTTGCTATTCAATACACATTGTTTTTACGCAAACTTTGCGTATAACTATTTACTTTTATATTATTTAAGTAAATTTTATAATATAAAGAAGATATAAGATATATAACATATATCGATTACTCTTCTTCTTCTTTCCAATCCCCTTTGTTTAGCAGGGCTAAACTAGGTCCATGACGTCTTGAACCGCCAGAAAGTCTATGACTAGCAAAGGTGATTCGAAGATGTCCTCTTTATTAAGTCCCAGGCAAAAGATAATATGTTCCGGAGACGCACTCACCGAGTTGCATTTGGGACAAGGCACGTAGCATTTACGTCCTTCGCAGAATGAAATGGAACGAAGCGGGTGATGTTAGTCTGGCTCCGCCTGTCGCATTTAAGAGTGAGGGAGCTCCCGGTAAGTAGCTTTGGTACCAATGGTGTAAGGGTGGAAGTGACCAAATGGCTTGGTTGACCTTCTTGGCACGGGAGTAGAGTTCAAGGTATGTAAGTGTACCTGATGAAGCCGAGGTCTCACTAGTACATGCCTTTGCAAGGAAGTCAGCTGCTTCGTTGCCTTGCAAGTTAACGTAGGATGGAATCCACTGAAGAAAAATAAGCTGATCCTGCGATAGTTTCTTCAGCTTATGGAGTATAGAAACTCCTACAAAGTCACGAACGTTAGACCAGCTAGCAAGATGTTGGATGGAACTCTCTCTGTCCGATGGGATCCAGATGTTTTTTTCTTTGACGAATGGTTCAATGGCTTCAAGGGCTGCATCGATAGCAATTAACTCACTGTGGAAATCGGAGCAGAAATCTGGGTTTCTTCTTTGTATCTTTACACCTTCAGTAGAGTCGTTAAGAATGGCAAAGATCCCACTACCTGAATGGTCATTGCAATCCTTGCTGCCATCCGTGTAGATCTTGATATCATCATTGATCTTGATGTCCACATCGATTACTAAAACATTTGGTCTTCAATTACATTTCTTAATTCAGATTTCCTATCAGTACAAATTAAATTAACATTTAGATTAAATAAGATGATTTAGATTTACTAAGACGTTTAGAGTATATTTTCAGGATAACTCTTTACACTTTTATATTCATCAATATCTGTATTTTGTGCATTATTACCGGATGATGTGCTAGAAATATTCTTTTCTAAAGCAATCTTTCCTAAAAATATTAACACTGAAAATTCTTATAATATTTAAATATCCCTGTTTTTCTTTCATATATTTTTTATATTTTATACACATTTAAATTAAATATTGGTCTGAAGAGCGCAATCTCTTATAAAAGTAACATTTATTGATTTTAAAATAAAATAAATCTTTCTCAATTAATAATTTTTGTCTTCGATATTATTGTTGCAATACTTAACAAAGGAAATTTTCATTATTTTTGTGTGCTCAGCATTAAGCAATTAAATAACAGATGTGAAAAAACATATATAAAATGCAAATATGTTGGAAATTATTTTATTAAAAGTAATATATTTGAAATAAGCTATATAAGACACAGATAGACAATATTTTACAAAATTTAAACATAAACCCGAGTCTTATTTTTTTAACTTTGACTTAAAATGATCCAATGTAACTTAATTATTTCTAGTGAAACTTTACTTTTCTTAAGTTTTGTGGAATTAACTGTGCTTAAATGAAAATTCTGTTTTTAAAACAAAATACCTAAATCAGTTGTATGATGGAAAAAAAAACTTTGCTTCAACATAGGTGTTGAAAAAATCATACACAACATAAGTTTTTTTTTCTTTTTTATCAGAACTGTTGCAATCTTTTATTTTCTTTATAAGCATTTCTTTGAAAAAATAATTCCTCAATTTTGAGCTTAAACTGTATCTCAGACAAAAATGACTTTTGCTTTTCAATTTTAATAGGGTAGTTATAAGCCATGTTTTATATTTTATTTACAATTTTCTATATCCTACATAATTTTCTTACCTAACAGAAATCTTATTTCATATAAATATGTGCACATGTGACACATATGCACAATAAATTATTTCTTTCCATATAAATATGTGTTATGAATTATTTCCTGAGTGATAAATTATTTCTATGTTTATATGTCGCGGAATAAATCTTGAAGAGATTTAATAAAATCTATGCGATTATATCGAATGGCTTGCGGAGAATAATGCAAGTTTGCTGTATTAAGTAACATAGTAAACCTTTTGTGTCATCTTATGCAATAAGCTTCTTACTGCAGCCTGCTGAGTCATTAAAGTATAATAGGACGAACAAAGGGAAAAGAGCTGCCTCGAAAATAATCAGTAGAAGTAATCTATATTTCAAATCCTTATTGTACCATACAAAAGTATTGATTTGTAACTTATAGTTAAGATACTAAAAGTTTATTCAGACGATCATATCAAAACATGTACTTTGTCTTTATTTTATATTGAATTGTCCTTTGAGGATATTTTGCTGTGTAATGAAAGAGTCGTTAAATTTTTTTGAAAGAAATATATTTCTCCCAATAACTAGCTTTCATCATAATAAATTAAAAAGTAAAATGTATTTTTATTCAAACAACTCTGTTTTGATAAAGGCACTGGATTATCATATCGATTAATTATATGAAATTTGCATTACATATTTTACTATTTATTACCTTTTATCTTGAAAGTTTAGCTTGTAAATGAAAATTAATGTTAATTTTGCATTGATTGAAAAAATTCACTAACAACATAAAAACATGAAACTTTTGATTTAAAATCTATTCACTCTGTAATAAATTTCAGTTAAGTAATAAATTTTTCTTTGATGAAACTTCTTTCTAGCATCATTACAGATTCTAGTGCTTTTTGCCAGCTGTTCCCTAAGAGAAAACAAAATTTTACCATTAACTATAGCCCTCGAGGTTTAACGCTTCAAATATGATTAGGATTCTTCATTTCAACCAACCAATTTTTTTCTGCCATATAATCGGTCATCCAATTTGTTTTCCTTTGTAAAATGTGGACATATATTTTGGCAGATATTAAGAAATGAAAAAATCAAAATGATTTTTTCAAAATATAAATACTCTACATTCAACTCATTAAAAGAAATAAATTTCCCCATTTCATTTATTAATATCTATGCAAAAAAACTAATTAATTCTTACAAAAATCAATTAAATGTTACATAATTTAATTTTATTAAAATCATTTCTTAACTTATTTTTTTAGTCAACTAAAAAGTATTTTATACTTTGTAATTCATTTATACATAAAATTTCAACTCTGTTTATCAGTCATAATAAATGACAAATAAACTGAGATAATTTTGTCCTGCTAAAAATTAAATTATCAAAAATTAAAGTGACATATCGATCTGAAATGCAATACACTTTCCAATAAATTTTATTTTATCATTTTAATTCAACTAACATAACTTACTTGAGATTATTTACTCATTTCCAATATGTAATTAATTTTAAACTGTCAAAATCTTGGGTTGTTTAAAACATAAAATTTTTTGTTCTTCCAAACAGCTCATTTTCAAGAAAAGATTAGTAAGAATGATGTGTCCTGTTTAAAGCAAACCGAGTCAATATATGAAATAATGAAATTTTATTGCTTGTTATATGTGTAAATGATGTCTTATTAAAAAGAAAGAATCAGCAATTAATTCCACAAATATATTAATTAACGTGAGTACATCAGCATTCTCATATTAATATGATTAAATTATTTTTATTCAATCATATAATATTTTATTGGCATTGAATAATTTTTAACATAAATTATTCCATATTTAGCTTATTAAATATTAATGTTTAATAAGTATTTTCATTGTTTCATTGCTCTGTCTTTATTGTTCAAGCCAATTTTTTTAATCCATGCATTATTTTTAGATCATTGCATTATAAAGAATATCCTAAAAAGTTTCGATAAAATTTAGGTCATGAAAGTAAACTGATTGCTCTTTACATTCATCTATCTCTCTAAGGAGCCATCGATGATTATATGTCTATAGAAATACACATGATCATTAGTTAAAACAAAGCAGTCATTTTCTGTAGAGTATAATTTTAATATGAGGTATAAATATTTATCCTGAAACCATACAATTATGTACACATACACGTATGTGTGTGTGTTTTTGCATGTCTATAAGCGATTTTTTCCCAAAGAAAGTTCTTCCCTGGAATTCAATTTTTCTACAACAGAATACTTGATGTCTGAAATCTCATCTCAACTGTAAACATAATTTCCCTACAATCAGACACCTTCCAATTGAAATTGCGGTTACTCAAATTAAATCAAGTCTCTCTGAAATAGACAGACAGAAAAAACGTAAATTCTTAATAACCGAGAGTAAATTTCATCGCTGTGAATCTTCTATGCACAGGCTTTCATGCATCTTTTTAAGCAGTTGTTACAGATATCGTCACACTAATGAAGTATACAATCGTAGATATCATGTATCACATCTGCATAAATGGCTCATATCTTATTTTTGGTTTATACACAGATTACTTACATAGGTTTAAAGATAGTTATTTGACTAACTTTAATGTGTTCCCATATCATAAATTAAGAAAAGAGAACAAGAAAGGGAGAAATAATTTTAACTTATTATCCAACTTTACATAGTCATAAGACATGAGAGAATTTAGAATATTTTCTTTTTGGCTTCTATATGTCACTGGAATACATTTATTTTGAAAACAAATCATATAAAAAAGTTATATATATGTATTATAAACACACTTTATTTATAACATTACTCTTAAGTAATTCACAGTGACTTTGACTTTTTTGTATGCAACAGAAGCGTGATTTGCTAATATGTAATATGTGCTTCCATTTAAATTTTCAATGATTCCAAACAAAGTTATTAATTTTCGCAAACCGATACAAAACAGTTTTGGGAAATTAATATTTTCTCACGCGCATTCAAAATATAAACCTTAAAATAAAAATGACTTTTTATTATATTATTTGTTAAAAAATTGATATTATTAGAATTCAGTAATGCGCATAGTGAAAATGAATTATATAAAAAGACTAAAATTGTATTAAAATCAGTTTAAAACAGGAAAAAGCTTTTTTATGAGATTTAGTTTGTAATTTCTTTTTAAACAAGTACAAATAATTTTGTATCATCATTTCAATTTCTTAAAGAAAATTTACAAAAAAGTATTTTGAATACAAAATATTACATTGTTATCAAATTAATTGTTAATATAATGCAACAAAGTCTGAATACCGCTATGCCTATTTTCAGTTTGTTCTCATTATTATGTGATATTTACATTACCTTAGGTACTTAATAAAACTTGTCTAAAGTCTGATATGGAAGTAAATGCTGAAAAAAATCGCAATTAAATACTTACAAATGCACATGCCAAAAATGAATATAATATATTTATTTTAAAGCAATACATAAATGAAAATCAATTCAAAATTGTTACAACTATGCCGTAATGTTGTTGAAGTTAAGCATATAAGGAAGTGATTAAATACAATGCTGAAGTTATCATTGACGATTATATTGAGTGCCATTGTTAATCTATGATAAAAAAATATTGCAGTACAAAAATATATCAGAGAATGAGGCTGGAATACTGGATAGTAAAGATTCCTTTTACAGCAGATTAAATTACATTTATTCTTTCATTTCTTGTAATTCTTACACGAGTTGCTAGAAAACTTTACGTTTCCATTTAGCATTTTGAAGCAAAATAAACCTTATAGATAATTTTTATCAACAATATTGAAATCTTCTGATAATAAATGAAGAAATATCTCATCGATATTATATTATATATTATCGAGAGGATGTTTAAGCTCAACGGAGGAAAATATCTGCTTTTAGTTTCTCAACTTCTATCATTCAAATTTCCGAAACCAATGGCTAATTTTTATTACGATAATATTCTATAACTAAGTCAAAAAATTTGAAATATCGAAATTTGAAAAAAACATTCAAAATAGTTTACGATTAATAAAACCTAATTTCTGTATCGTCCACAGTAAGCATAATTATTTTAGATACCAAGAAGAAAATATGCATAATAGTCCATGGAAGAAGAAAATATGTATAACAGTTTTTGAAATAAGAAAATATGCATAACGGTTAATAAAAGAAGAAAATATGCTTAACAATTCATAAAAGAAGAATTCAAGCAACAACATTATAAAAACTGTGTACTTAATACTAAATTTTGCACTCTGGAATTCTTTGTAGACCTTCAATTTATTTAGATATTTTTAAGTTCAGTATTTTTTTCATATCATACAAAACTGAATTTACATATTTTGAAAATTTTACTTAGCACTACAAACGTATTTTTCTTTGCTTCAAAAATATCGAACACAAAAATGCTTAAATATTTGACTGAGTGTATAAAGGAGACATTTAACACACAAAAATTACACACGCCTGCTAGAATTGTGATTTCTTTTCAGGAAAAATATTTAAAATAGAATAATCATGGCTACAAGAAAATAAACAATAAATTATTCAAGGCATAATGGTTCTAATTTTTAGAAATGTTTGCAGCAAGATTATTTTTACTCATATAGACCACTTGATAATGTTGCTTAAGATATCATTACATAGTCTCTCCAGAGCGACACATTGCCAGTTCTTAATTTTTAGTATCTTGAGGTCATTTTCATTGTCAATGAGCCATCTTGTGTGTGGTCTTCCTCAGGAAGCGGAATCCTTCGGGGTTCTTAAATGTTGATATTCTAGTGGGGTTGTTTTCCTGGCTTTGCTTCTGATAACCTGGGTAATCTGGAGCTTGTTATACAGCCTGTACAATTCAAAATTGTACCTGGTTAGCCAGCAACCCTGTTCCTGTACAGGCCCATGTATATATATATATATATATATATATATATATATATATATATATATATATATATATATATATATATATATATATATATATATATATATATATATATATATATATATATATATATATATATATATATATATATATATATATATATATATATATTTCACTAAAACCTAATAAAGAAAGTAAAATAACATTCTCTTTGAATATCTAAATTATAGAAGAATAATCGTGTATAGGCAGAGTTGAAAAGTAGTATGATTAACACTTACTACTTTAAATGTTTTAAATGTTAAAAGAGCACAAATAATGGGGTTGTGCCATGTCTTACTGAAATCACTTTTTCTACAGAATGTAGGAGATCCAGTTCATCTTAAAATGTATCCTTCGTTAACAGTACTATTATAAATTAACGCCATAAAATATCCCATGCACCATGTGTCATTAATATAATGGCAGTTGCGCAATGTGTGAAAACTAACTAAAATTCACAAAATTGTGTGTGAGGACACATCACAAGTGAATTACAGTGTGAATACACAAATGAATCAAGTGAATTACAGAAGAATCTAAGATTTATTTCAAATGTTAATTCAGCGAATTATTTGATCTATGGAATCCAAAATTGTTACAGGAAAATTGGCATATGCAATAAATAGAAACTAATAGATGCAATAACTTAGCTAAAAGTTGTGTATATTTACTAAGTTCAGAATGTGGAAAAAACTAAAAATCCTTAATTTAAGAAATATATAAGATGATATTCAACTTGTAATAGTAGCCCGAAGAAAATGTTTAAAAATTGTTAAGGCAAACATTAATCTTCCTTTTCATAAACAAAGTCTCTGAAACTCTCGAAAGAAATGGTCTAGGGAAAGTAAGCATAAATTAATATTGCACAATAAACAAAAGATAATAATGTTTGTAGATAAAAAGAAAATTATTTTATAAAAACTCTGAAAGATATATATTTCTTTCTTTTTATGATAAATTTCCTACAAGTAATATTTACTTTTAAAGATGCTTTTTAAATAACTATTTAAGCTACTGAGTATTAAAAATATGTAAAAAAATCTGCATGATTTCTTTGTTTACCAAGTCTGAAAGATTAAAAATTCAAAAAAAAGATTAATCGACAAAAAATATTTGTTCTAAAATAGGAAAGCATGGAACTAAAGAAAAACTGCATAAAATAAATAACAAAAAAAGTTTAACTGGATTTTTCGGTACAAATTGGATTTTTTTAGCCTACATTTTTAAGAAAATGTCTTAACCATGTAAACTTTTATTAAATTTAAATATTTCTTGTAATTTAATCTTCTGCTTAAAAAATAAAAATCTTACACGCGTTTTAATATTTATAAATTAATTTAATAAATTATACTTTTAAGAAATTACCAAATTATTATACTATAACAACTTGCGTTTCTTTTATTATGAGTGTATTATGAGTATGAAAGTTTATTTAGTGAAATATATAATAATGCTTTTAATTAGCGCATAGAAATGAAAATAGAAAAGACATTTTAAGTAAAGTAGTTATAAGCATATTATTTAAATTGTTATTTCATTAAATAAATAGTTTATCAAAAACTAATTAAAAAAGCATTAGGTTGAAAATACAACTTTCAAATTTTACTTATATTATTAATTATGACACATTTACTTACAATTATTAATTTCTAACTATATCATCTTTAGCTAAAACATAAAATATAAATTAATATGTTAGATTAAATGTACAAATAATGTTTGTTATTTAAACAAAACTAAAATATTCTAAATAAGTACATATTTGTTCATAATTTTTCCAATAGTTCACTACTGAAAGCTAAATGTGCTGTTGAACATAGAAGTATGAATTTCCCTTAAGCTTTTCAGAGCAAAATATATCAATAAAAATAATTCTGATTTTGTAGAGAAATCAGATCACATTCTTTATTTATTACAGATTATGTATTTAAATGTAGATAATTCTGATATTTGACCGTCCCCATGGGGGCCCAGGCTTACAATGCTCATTTTGTATTTTTTTGACCAAAAGTCCTGGAGTGCGAAACATATGTCACGTGGAAAAAAGGTGACCAACGCAAGGTGAAATCCTCAGTGTTTGTTCCCAAACATGCTTGAGACTTAAATTTATACAGCCACAGAGACGATGAAAGATTGAGTCGCATTTCCCCAGTCCAATACCTGAACCATGTTACCGTGACTAACACTACTTATTGGGCATCAATACGAGTATAATGTAAATAAGATTCCACAAAAGTAATCCACAAGAAGTTTTGCTAAAATTTTGTAAATTCCACAAGAAGTTTTGCTGAAAAATTTAAACATGTATGAAAAGTATTATATGACTAGTTTATGCAAATAACGTAATATATTTTTCAATCCTTTAGAGTGTAATTTATGTACTGGATAACTTCTGAAGTGTGTATTTCGATGCTTTTAAGAATATATTTATGTTATCAGTAACTCTTATAATATAAGTAGTTTTATATTATTAACATAAGTAAATTTTAAGTTTTCAATTTTTATTATTTCTATCAAAATGAATGAATATACATGCAAACAATCTGCACTAAATAAGCGTAACAAAGTCTTTTTTGAATTTTTAACATTTATATCATGACTATACTGTGTTCAAAAGTAATTGCATCTTTGATAAACAATTTTGTATTCAATTCGTTGTAAATATTCGAATTACAATCAGATTATTATAAGTGATAAATTTATAATTATTAAAATTTTGCAAAAATTGTCATTTTTATTTAAAACTTGTTTTACGGAGCAAGAGTTCTTACAGTAGCTTGATAGAAATAAATGTGACAAAGGAACATATATTTTTAATACTTACAATTTTATTTAATTTCAAAACTCTGCTTATATGATAAATTTCAAAACATAAATGTAAGCCGAGTCTTTCATCACAATTGGAACAATTTTTTTTTCTTTCCCGTATTCCGCTTTTCTTCTTTTTTGAAGAGCACACAAAGCACTGCGTCATTGCTCTCCGTTTTTTTCAGTGAGTGAAATCATTTCCTAAAAAAATATTTTCCTTCTATTGTACGAGATTCGGCAAGAGTCTTGATCGGCCTTTTCTCTCATTCACAGTCCCATGCCTTTTCCATCAGACAATCAACGTTCTTTTATATTTTCAATAATATTCCAAAGCAAATCGAATAAAATACTAAAGACAGCAAATATTAATGTTTAAATATATACTTAAAGCATGTTCATATATAAAGCAGTCTTGAAATAAATATAGTTAAATATCTGAATCATAAAAGCTAATATTTAAAAATAAATTATTTGTTAAGTGACTCCTGAAATGTGACTTAGAATGTATTACTCTTCTCAATATCTTACTTTATTGGTATTGATTCATTTTAGTTAAAGCATTGTCTATAAACGCAACGAGGTTTGAAATAATATTAGAATTTATCAATGGATTAGATACTCTTTGCTACATACAGCTTTAGTGAAAAATATTAATTTGGGGAACGCAGTTTGTTAGCGATGAAAGATTCGGGAAAGCTCTGTAAATGAAAACTTGTTTTAGAAACACAATAAATTTGCACTAGCCTAATTTTAGTCTATACTGAACTAAATTCTATTACAAAAATTTTTCTAAGTTTTGTAAATATATTTTCATTAATGTTTAAATATAATTACATCAATGTTTCCGAAAATTTATGTGCAAGTAATTTTTCCAAGCGTTTTTTACTTTGAGAAATATTTGCAAAGATAAATTGGCTATCAATACAAATAAAATCACTGATTCTATAAAAATAGTAATAAACAAATACAACAAATACTTCCAGTAATAAACAAATACAATAATTGGTTGACTCTTTTGCAACATGTAGGCTTAAAATTGCTTTTCCTATTGGAGGTGTAAGAAAAGGGTAATCAGCCAAACTTCTAACAGTTTATAATTTTATAATACAAACCATTTACTTTGGGTATTATAAAAATGTTTCGCTAATTTCTTATCATGATCTTGTAAATTAACAATTGAGAGTTTTAAATCTAAGGTATCAGTATTATTTGATTCTAAATAGTTATGTTTAAAAAAAATGATAAAACAATGAAATTTCTAAACTTTAGTTTTATTTTTCCATTTTTCATTTAAAAAAAATATACTGTATTCCTTTCAGCATTTTTTTCTTCTATCGTTATAAAATCTCTTTCTTTTTTGTGATTTGATCTCTCTCTCTCTCTCTCGATAAAACGAAAAGAACATAGTATAGTATTATTTTTCATAATAATTATTTTGTGAAATAATATAAGGCTTAAATTATTTTACACACATTAATTCATTTCTATTTTTAATTTAAAACTGTTATTAAAATCTTTGGCTATTCTTGTTCACTTTTCGAAGTTCAATTTTTCTTAATATTTTTCATTTTAAACTATTTTTTCTTAGTACTTAAACTGTATAACGTGGTCACTGCCTGGTAATTTTGTTTTTTAAATATTTTTTACTTATTTACACTTCTCATGAACTTCTCATGAACTTACTTACACTTCTCATGAAATTTGAATGCTTCTTTAAATGCACTACTTCTTAAATGCATATTAAATATTCATATGGAATTTTTTAACAGAACATTGCTTCAATGGTAAAATAAAATAATTTCTGTTAATAATACTAATAATTTACAGTATTATTCTATTTAAAATTGATATTTTTATGCTTTTGAGTTAATTTTTAAAAGTATATATCTATTGTTAATTTGCTAGTAAGTACAGAACATATTGAGTATTTAACAAACGATTTCCAAATTTTCAATAATCTCATAATTTGAATTAGTAATATAACTATAATTTCTGAAAGAACAAAGTTCATAAATTTTGATTACATATCATTAAAGTACTTGTAAATATTTAGTAGTTTATATCAATATCTTTAATCTTTTAAAACATGCCAATTTTCAAATAAAAGTTTCATGACGAATGAAGTTTATAAATAGACACTATGTGGTCAGGGATGTCACTTGTATTTAGGTAATGCACATGAACCATTTTCTGTCATAGTTATCAATATTCAGTAAATGTTTACACAGTGTAAATAACGATAATTACGGATTGATTCCGAGTGATCTAATTTGTTTTCGATTTTCATTATTATTTGCTCACAGCTGTTTTGAATACATTTTCGCTTTAAAATTGTGATTATGAAGTACTAAAAGTTATTTGTATAAGGGAATTCTACATATGGAAATCTGCATGATTCCATCCTGCAAGAAAAATAGCTTATCCAATGATAATTTATTATAACTTCTCAACCAAAATTTCATATTAACGATATATGGAAGTGAAATCCCGGCTCGAAAGTTATTTACTAATATCGTACTACAGCAACTCTACGCATCCCATTATTTTTCATTAGATCATATGGAAAAATCGTGATTTAATCTCAAATTGTAATTTAAGTTGGTGAGAAGTGCTATCAAGAGATTATTTGACTTTGCAGAGGAATAACCAGAATTCCTTCTGGTTATTCCTCTTTAATGTCTAAGCCTAAATGCGTCTTCTGGAGAAGGCAGTGACAGGGTTTGCAAATGGCATCCATTCATATCCAAATGTGATCAATTGGTGAGAAATCTGATGAGCACGGTGGGAAATTAAAAAGCTGTTTACCTTGAGGGCATATTGGCTGATGCAATCAGTGTGCAATTGGGCGTTATCCTGCTGATAAAGGGTATTGGGCAAACCCCTGAAATTCAAGTAAAAAAGGGTCATTATGATAGCCCAACAGTACTTGAACTGTACACAATTCAAGTACTGTTGGGCTATCATAATGCCATGAATACGAACTAGAGGTGGCGTGCAATCGTACGCAATAGCGCCCCAAGACACCATGACGCATTGTCACGCTGTGGGGCCGCATATGTTAAGGATTGGACCTATCTCCATGTCAATGCCACATTCGTATGCAGCGGCTATACTAAAGAAACAGAAGCGTGATTCATCTGAGAAGACGATTCTGTACCCCTCTGTCTTCCGCATAGCTCTAATCTGGCACCATTCCAGATGATTGCGTTTGTGCTGGGCTGTGCGTTCTTACCATGAGTGCAGGCCACTAGCAACCAATTGACGGCAAATGTCTCTGCTCCATATGGGAGTATCTAGGGTGTCTAGCACATGCTGCAGAATTTCAATAAACGTTATTTGTAGACTCATTATCACCTCCCGTCGGACGCGTCGATCCACTCATGCTCACGTCACTCTTGTTGCATTCCCCAATTCCCACTATCTTCACCGCAGCCGGTGCACTGTGGACGTGTCCAGGTGTCTGTCAGCTGAAATTTGCCATAAGGATCAGCCTGCCCTTCACGGTCCAATATTTATGTCCTTCATAAACTCGTCTGTTTGCTGGAAGTGACTCGTCAATGATGGCCTGGCTTCTTTGGAGTTTCAAGCTTCATTTGCGACAAGAACAAACTGTTAACGATTATTTTACAAGCAGTAATAACGGTACGAATATTGCTCACTCTGCTGGTTCCTCAACTTATATCCTTTCCTACGTGTGTTGGAGAGCTGCTCATTTTACAACAGTTGCATAACTTGATTAGGTGATTCTAACCTTAAATTGTATAATGTTTGGCCACTCCTTCTTGGTGTTGCATTTTCAATGTCGGTAGTATATATATATATATATATATATATATATATATATATATATATATATATACCACTGGACATTGAATCTTTGGAACTATCCTTGAGTATGAGACTACAACAACTATTTATACCTTGCAGAAAAAAAGTAACTAAATATGGAAAAGGTCCCAATTTTTTGCTCTAAAAAGAATCAGATTCCAATTAAATCAACATTAAAAATTTACTGAACTCGACATTAAACTAGTCTACTTACTTTTTGTGATATGCGCACATATTTAAATGACCTTAATTCTCAAATTTGTATGAAGCATTGGTTTGTTTTCGAAATATATTTGTAGCAGAGAAAGCTTTTAAGGTAAAATTAAAATATTTCAAGAATAAATTACTGAAAATGGAAAGGAGGCACATTTTTAAATAGGCTCTTTGGATAAAGCAAGCCTTATAAAGAAAAATATGCAAATCAATTAAATTTTCCAATTGTAGAATTTAATAAAAGATTTTCTTTCACACGAAAGTAAAATAAATTCAATTAAAATTAATTGAAAAACCATTTTTCTTTAATCCATAGGATATTGCTATTAATTTGCAAATTGGAATTAGTTAATTTAACTATCACAAAAAAATTATAGAATAATCAGTTTATAAAAATTTTATGAAAATTTAAATAATCCAAAGTTTAAAAGCCTTATTACAGCTACAAAAAAGTGTTTATTTTTTTAACAATATGCATTTAGTGAATTTATGTTTTTAATATTAATCGCAATAGAAACAAGTAATTATTATATTCAACTAATGATCGTTTGGAAAACATTTTGAATATAGCAACATGAACTAGGAACTCCAGAAATAATATACTTGTTAATGAAGAAAGTAATGTTTCTTCTTTAAATAATTATCATTTATCCTAATGTTTTTATATATTTTGATTATGGCAGGTTAATCTATTTTTATGTGATCCTCATAAAAATATAAATTATGCCAGCTTTATTTAAGGCTTCAAAATACAATCTCCATTGTTGGAATAAAATAACCTAAATTTCGCTGCACAATGTCTAATATGCAATATTTCAAATTAATTTTTACACTTGCCTTAATCGATAGTAATGGAATAAAACTTCATTTAGCTTTCTGTTTAAAATGACTTTTCTTTCGTCGGTTCTACTAATCGTCTTTAAATTGTTTCATTTGTTGTGTGTTTTAAACTTTTTGTTTTTGCATGCTTTAAAAACTTTATTTAAAATTTTGTTTAGTAAAAGAATATAGGTGAAATATCACAATAAAATTTACTTTCAAAAGTTAAGAAATATAAAATTTCTAATTTCATTATAAATATTCATACTTTAGTTATTATCAACAAAGATATGTTAATATCTATGCAGATAAGCTATTTCATTTGACCGAACTGACAGCTAAATATTTATCAGTTGACCTTCAATTCAACAGTTCAGGTACTTAATTTTCAACTCCAGAAAAGTTGTTCATAACTGTTCAGAATCTATTTTGAACTGTAGATTCCAATCCAAACTCGCAGCTAAATATTTATCACTGGACCTTCAATTCAACAGTTTGGGTACTTAATTTTCTCAACTCCAGAAAAATTGTTCATAACTGTTCAGAACCCATTTTAAACTGTAGATTCCGATTCAACCAACCTTCGTATTCAAAACTTGATGGTAAAACATCAATCAAACCAAATGAAACTTCAACAAAGTAATGAATGCTTTATTTTAAAACAAATCAATTTTATTTACATATTGATAAATAATTAATTCATCTTCAAGCAATACATTGTTAATTAGAATTCATAATTTGAAAAGCATATTAATGTATCTCGATATATCATAATAGATATAACGTGAGCCATTAATTTTATAACTAGAAAAAAATTGCTAATGTCATAAATAAGTGTTTGATCTGATCGATCATCCGATTTCATAAAGTCATTTGGAAGTGGGACATTCTCAATTACTTTCCTTTATCAAATTCAAAGGCTATTACGACTTAGAAAGAAAGTATTGATTATCGACAATAGATTTTATATGATGTGCAGTCTTGGGTTAAAATTATGTAGTAATTTCAAAGGGGCTCAAGACTGCTATATGCCTAAATCTATTACTACTTTAATGTGTATGTGGTTTGATGCAATTTTCCTAAAAAAAGTCAAGTATATCGGATATTTTGCAAGTTTTCTTTCCTTAGTTGTGAGTTTTAGATCTATTATTAGAAGTATAAATTAATTACAAAAGGAAATTAAATTTTTCATTAAAATGGGACACTGGTTTATCACATACTCTTTCTATTAATTTTATTTCTTAAATTCCCTTTCAGAACAATCTGAAATTATTTATTTTCTCTATGAATTTCTCACATAAATTATATTTTTAAAAATACTATTTTTAGCAGGAAAATTTAAATTTTCCTTTATATTACAAATATTTTCTTAATTTATTGTTATTTTTTCTAAATATTAAAGTGTTAAGATAAATATTAAAAGAAATTTAATTTTTATTTTATTCATTAACTGAAATAATTTTGAATATAACTTAGTATATAAATAAAACTAATTTAAAAACCTATATTTATGTAAGTAAAACATAAATGATACGAAAATATAATATATAATATAATATAATATAATATATATATATATATATATATATATATATATATATATATATATATATATATATATATATATATATATATATATATATATATATATATATATATATATATATATATATATATATATATACGTTCTTGTGATATAAATTTTCTTTTTAATTTATCTTAGGACAAATAAGCAAGTTTAAATCATGCTACATTTTTTTCCAAAAAGTAGCAGAAACTGTTTCACTTTTTTGAGAGAGAGCGTTTTAAATATACTTCTTGATACCTTTTCAATTCCTTAACAATGAAGCAGATTAAAAATTCATAAATTTTAATTGCCTTTAATATTAATGAGCGAATAAAATATTCGCAAGAATGATTTGTTAGTTTATGATTTCCTATCAGCCAATTCAAATAGATCGTTGATTTTCAAAACATTTTAGCTTCATTCATTCTTATTTTTAATTATAAAAATAACTGTTATGCTAATTTAGACGCGTATACGATTAGAATTGTTTTGTTGGAGAAATTGTGATACCAATTAGCACATTTTTAAGTTTACAAATCTTCAAATGTATCATCAACTATGCATTTATTATGATAAGAAAGCTGTATTTAAAAAAATATTTTTTGTTACTTTTAATTAATTGTGTTCTTTCAAAATGTAGCTTGAGTTGTAAATTTGCATTTGAAATAAATTTCCAGTGAAAGTTTCCAAAATATAATTTAAGCTTCTTCAAAATCCTTAAAAAAATAAGTTAAGATTAAGACTTACCGTTCTTTCTTTCAGTTAATAAGGTACACTAAAATTCACATTCTATAATTTTAGTATACAGAGAAACTTCAAGTTGATTTTTTAATAGAAAGCTTTCTTATTCAAAACTTAGTATGTATTTACCAAGTAATATTTTTTATTTTTTGAAATGTTATATATATATATATATATATATATATATATATATATATATATATATATATATATATATATATATATACAGGGTGATTATAAAAAAACTTTGCCAACATCTGCACAAGTTGTATTCAAATATTGTTCTTTTGAGATATGCGCTCGAGATTCTGTGAATGGCAACACAGTGGCCCTCGCGGTTACAGTTATAGTGACATAAACTTGAAATTATCGAATCGCAACGTCGCAAAATGTTCAGCACATGCGAAAACCCTAAATAGCGTTGAAACGGTACCGATATGTCTAAGAACGGACGTGTTCTGCAAACACAAAAAGAGTTCTGAAAACCGGCCAATAAAACACGATCTGGGCGCACGCAATAAATTTGCATGTGACAGAGTCAAGAAACAAATCACAGAACGCCGGTCGCCAGATATTCAGCGTAGGAAACCTATAAAATACCAAGCGGGTATGCGAAGTCGTCCTTCGGGTACTCGCACATGCCGACGATGTGAGTCTTCCTAGGAAAGTTCGCGGTGAATTCATCAAACTCTATTACCAAAATGGGATGAACGCTGCGGAAGCCTTGCGTGTGTATCGCCGCAATCATCGACAACGACGCGGCCCATGTACTCTGCAAGCTCTGCGTGATTTAGTGCGGAAATTCGAAGATACAGGCTGCACCTGTGACAAACAGCGCTCCGGACGGCCAACTGTTTCTGAGGACATTGTCATGGAAGTGCACCATACAGTGAATGCAGGACACACAGAAACCGCAAGAGGCATAGCGCGCGTGTTGGATATTCCGAACTCAACAGTCCGCAAGCTCTTGCGCTCGGTACTTCACATGTTTCCCTATCGGTTCCAGCGCGTCCAGATGTTGGAGCCGGGTGACCCACAACAACGTCTGGACTTCGCAAATGTATTTTTGTTACGATATGATGCGAATAACGACTGGCCACTTCGCATACTATGGACAGACGAGGCGCATTTCACCTTAAAGGGCAGTATTAACACAAAGAATTGTGTGCACTGGGGAGAGACGAATCCTCATGCTGTGGCGCCAGTACCATTATTTGACGCCAAAGTGACTGCGTGGTGCGGCATTACAGCTACATTTGTTCTGGGCCCGTTCTTCTTTGAGGAAACGACCCCGACTGGCCCTGCAACATGTTCCGTAACGGCCCTCGGTATGCAGCCATGCTGAAAAATTATGTCTTACCGGAGTTGCATCGGCTGAATGCACTCAATGACATTGTTTGGATGCAAGATGGCGCACCTCCACATATAGCGAGGTCAGTTAAAAGGCTCCTGGATCAGCATTTTGGTGATCGCATCATCTCACGCTATTATCCTTTTCCGTGGCCTGCGCGATCCCCAGATCTGACGCCTATGGATTTCTGGTTTTGGGGCTATCTCAAATCCAGAGTTTATCTGTGCAATCCTCAAACATTGTCGGACTTAAAGGATTCTATACGGCGTGAGATTGGAAACATCCCTCGTGCCATGTTGCGTGCAGCGACATTGTCCACCGTCTCCCGCATGCAATGCGTAATTGCCTGTGATGGCACTCATGTGGAAAATGTTTGAAATTAATAAATATTTTTTTCTCTATGTATTCTCATCATTGAGCAGTGTCTTGTCTCTGTCGTATGCATTATTCCTCCGTGCGCCTTGAAGAACTGTTTGTATGTGTATAACACGTCGGTTTTCGGACATATCGGTACCGTTTCAACGCTATTTAGGGTTTTCGCATGTGCTGAACATTTTGCGATGATAAAAAGTAGGCGTTGCCATTCGAAAATTTCGAGTTTCTGTCACTATAACTGTAACCGCGAGGGCCACTGTGTTGCCATTCACAGAATCTCGAGCGCATATCTCAAAAGAACTATATTTGAAGTATCATCTTGATCGGTTAAATAGAATGGACGCTAGAAGTGCAGATGTTGGCAAAGTTTTTTTATAATCACCCTGTATATATATATATATATATATATATATATATATATATATATATATATATATATATATATATATATATATATATATATATATGTAAACTCTCCAATGTGCAAAGAATTTATGAACTAATGTTTATACAGAATTCATAGTTTAAAGTATAATTCTACTGAGTAGGTAAATGTTTATTAACTGGTATAGATCTAAATATTGCTTGTATGTTCATTGATTTACATTAACGAATTCAAATACAATGAAGATAGTATTATAATTTAAATTGTTTTGTCACAAACCCACGCAACTTCAACACTGACACATTTTTTTCAAACATTACCTTACTTCTCTCTGACTTATTCCAGCTTGAATAAATAAAAAATTATTAATTTTTCTCTTTATGCATAATATTAATAGGAATCTATATAGATTGTAAAATCATTATTTATATTATTTATTTGATGTCATATTTATTTACACGAAATTACATTAAATCACTTAGAAAATGTATATCAATGCTATAATGTATTAAATTACAAAAAAAAATTAATGTGATTACATGTAAATTGTGAAATTGCATAGCATATTACTGTTAACAAAAACATTTCTCATTCATTTTTATTGTAAATGCATACATATAGATATTCTCATGAGTTTTATAAAAAGGAAGCTTTAAATTTGACGAAATTTTCTATATTGTTTTAATAATTACATTTGTCAAAATGACTTTGTGAAATATGTGAAATCTTAATAGATTACAATAAATTATGAATCATTGATAACTATTTTTGATTTGTTCTTTCATTTCAAGTAAAAAATCCATAACATTTATTTAACTCATCACACTGGTCACGACAATACTATAAGTTTTAGATTTTTGCAGAAATTTTTCTCATGATGACTTCTTACCGCCTACTTTCTCAATTTCATGTAAGCAATGATGCCCAAATCTACATTCAAAGCATCCTTCCATCTCTTTTTTGGTCTATCTATTCACCTACCTATTATAGGTTTACCTATTCTTTATATTTGGTCTTTGTCAAAGGAATTTACAATTAATAATCTTCAATGGGATCCTTATCAAATCCATTCATAATAGACATCCGGTCCTTCTCATTATATTCAGTTTAAATTAATTTTATAAATTCGTTTCCAAATAGTAAATCTCAAAGTTATTTCAACCTCCACACTCTTTGTTCAAAAAACACCACAGTAAATGATTCTTAAAACTCGTTTCTCAAACACCGAAGGAGCTTGCTCCTTTTTTATAGTCAAGATCCAAGTTTTTCAGAGACGTAAGTCAATACTGGTCAAATCAATTATATACAATGATTTCAGCTTTCCTTTTTGAAAGGTGTTTATTTTAAAATTCCTCTTTAAGAGATAAGGTTGCCCATTAGCCAAAAAAATTAGCTTCAACTACAAAGTTGTACTTAGAATAAATTTTTAATCCCAAATAAGTAAATTTATTTACATATTCAGATTTATAGTTACTAACTTCAGATACCTTATCTGGGTTTCTCTCATCCCCCAATACATGTATTTTGGCTTAATTTATTTTTGATTTCATTTTGCCTGCAGCCATATCCAAATCCAGAAAGGAATCTTTTAGTATATCTGAAGACCTCGCAATGATATCTATGTCAACTGCATGCAAAATAGCCAAGACAATTCACCTAGAAGGTATATTAGAGAAAGAGTGCTCATTAAGGAAGACTTCAACAAATTATATAATTTCTTTCACTCCCAGAGATTTTTTCAGCGCTACTCCTCCAATACTATCGTAAGCTGCCCCCTAAAATCTATGAATAAATGGTGAGATTTTATTCAATATATTCCCTATATTTTCATATCTATCTTTCCTATATTCTTTTTCAATGAAAATTTCTGATCAGTTGTTGACCTTTTACTTTGGAAGCCACATTGATAATACCCAGTACCATTATTTATAATTTTTTGGTGGCAAATTGATCAAACAAAAAGTTTGAATAAAGGAACAAAAGGTTTGAAAAGCACAAGGCACCAAATACTTATATAACTGATATGCATTAACGTGGGAAAATTAATTGATTCTAAAGGAAAATGATAATGTTTGGAGAATTTTCAGTTAGGATAAAATCCTAACTAATAATAAGTATAGATTCCCTGTATAATTTCCTTTTGAATAATTTTGAAGTATTTTAAAAATTTGTATTTTATATTATTTAATGATATATTCCATGGTTTGCGGACCGATGGCTGAGTGGTTAGCGCTCTTGATTCCTGAGCTGTGGGTTCCGGGTTCAAATCCCGGTTCGGGAATAAATGTATTACTTTCTTTCTCCTTTCTCTCTCTGTCCTTTTTTCTGTGATGATGTATGAATGCGGCCCACCCTATAATCGGGTTTGTGGTGGTACGGCGAGGGCAACGCAATTCATCTCCTGTGACTTGGTTCACAGGTGCCCATTGGTAACGACAAATGAGTAGCAGTTTCTGGCCTTGTTGTGGCAAAGGGTTCGTCACCCAAATGCCCACGGTTAGAAAAAATAATCCGCGATATTCTTAAAAAGTATGGTTTCGGTATAGTATAATTTTGAAATGTTATAAAACAGTTTTGAATTCATCAGTAAATATGAAATTTAAAAATATGTATGGTCAATTTATTTAAATATGTTAGTAATTTTCCAAAATTTTTGTCGAGTTAAAAATATTCAACATATACTTCAAAGCATTCTTAAAATGATTTCATTTAAGTTTGTATATTTTAATTATATTTATTGAAAATAAATTTGAAAAATATATAACTATGTTTCAGTTTATAAAAATTAATAAAAAATTATATATTTTGTAAAATAATTATTTTTGTTAAAGAAAATAACATGTAAGTTGCCATATATGTTTATTCAATTTAGTTATTTTAGTGAATTATTAAAACTTTATTTTTTATATCCATTTAAAAAATTGATAAGTGTTTTAGAAATATATGAAAAATGTGCTCAATAGTTTTCAATATAATTCAGAATTCAATGATCTATTGAGTGATTTAAAAATTTTAAAGCATGTAATTATCCTAATGATTTTGCATTCCAAATATGATGGTATACGTATGAAAAAATACTGTGAAATATTTTTTTTAACATTTTTAAATGTTTGTGTGGATGTTATTCAAGATATAAGTTAAAAATTTTAATGCATACTGAGTATTCTATATTATTCCGTAAGGAAAGCTTAGATAAAATGAACCAAATAATTCTCGAAGGTAATTTCATTTTCAAATGTTCATTATTTTATTGGCATCCTGATAATGCAGATTCGGTTGTTCCGTCAAAATTTTTGTTTTTTTAAATTAATCACGGGTCTTAAAATATCATCTAATTAGTTTTGAAAAGTAAGTTAATTGTGAGCCAATTCAACTTTGCTATCTTGAAATCCCATTGTGGGATTACTATCTCTAAAGCTTATCGATCGCTAAGAAACTCTAAATTGTTAAAATATCTACATCAATTAATAAGAACTTGCCTATATTCTTAAGAAACTCAAAATGATGATATATATTAATAGTATTCATTAATTATATATTATTTTACATTGATTTCATGTTAAAATAAACAATTAGAGATAATTTCTATAATTTTTAAATAAGCATGCCTTTTTTGCATATTTTATTTTTTCTGTTGTTACTGATTGCTGACCCGCCCAACTTATCTATAGGTCAGAGTGCCTGACTGTGGATAGGGAGGTCCTATGTTTGAATTTCAGTTCGGACATGGATGTACTTTCTCTCTCTATCTATATTCTGTCTTTGTCCTTTGTTTGTATGAATGGATTGTGAATGGTGGCCTACCGTATAAACGGGTACCTATGGCATGTGTGTACTGCGGAAGTCGGACTTTACATAAATATGGTTCAGTTGGAAAGTGGAGCAGCACACCCCATAATGCCAGCCTAATTGGCACAAAACAACTAATTGCTGAAGCTGGTGTATGCAGATTTTTGCTGGTACAAATCTCAATTTTAATTACTGCTTCGTTCCTTTGCCTTAATGGTTAAAGATTAGGCTTATAAGTTTTCTTTTCATTTAATTATTAAATTTACTTGAATATCCCTGTGACTGATAGCATTTTGCATCTAGATTTAATGATGAATAGTATATAAATGGTTTTGATGACAATCAATTATTTTTACTATTCTTGAAGTATTGTTTGTGCAATCACTGGCATTATCTTTCGTAATTTGCCTCAATCTAAAAACTGAAATGTTTTATAGCAATGAAAAATGATTTCTTAAGCACACAAGCATATATTTTACAAAAACATATGACGTGTGACATTTGTAAAGTTCCTTAATCTTATTATGTATTGCCAGTCGGAAAATACTTCAGAAACATAAGTACTACCAAAGTGCAGGTTAAAAAAACTTGCTATAATATTTATGACTATGGTTTTTGAATTGCTTGTTATTTTATTTGCATTAATGATTGTAATGCATTTTATGACACAGGTGCCGCATAATTAAGGGTGCCAAATTCCAAGATTGGCGGATTTTCTTATGTATCTTGCAACCTCCTTTTTATGTATCCTTTTATTACATCCTACATATGGAGATCTATAAGAATTATACAGAAAATTCTATTTTTGTAACCCTAGTATTTACGTCATCGCGCATGTCAGGATACGTCATCTTCGCAACATTTCTTCATCGCCAAAAAATTCAGAATTTGGAATCATGGACTATACAGCACCTGTGCCGTTGGATAAAGATAGATAGGAGATAAAGATTGCTAGTCAAGACTCCAAGTGGAATACGAAGATTCACAGAAAGCCACGGGTCTGATCTTTTTATGATAGGTACATACAGAGAATGAGTTCTGAATCTTTAGCACTTAGAGGTAAGTGCAAGTTTAAATTCCTTTTTGTTCGACTAACTTTGATATTGCTGAAATTCTAGTGAGGGTGAATCTGTACTTCTTAATTTTATTCCAACTCTTTAGTTTCTATTAATGATCTTTCTTTTAATTCTGACTCCTTAAATTATTCTGATGCTATTTGTTCCAATGTTTCAGTTTCTTGTTATATTGTTCATTCTTTGTATGTTTATTCAACTGACCCAGTTAAGGCTTAATCCTTGTGTCCGTAGTGCTATGGATTTGGTGACATTAAGATTCGGACGGTATCTTTAAGTATTGCTATTTTGCGATTCACAGTTTTTTTTTATAAGAAACGCTCGAGTACGCTGATGATTATGAATCGCATAAATTTCATTACAGGTGGTATTTTTAAAAAACAAGGTCAAATACATTATGTAAACTAGGATTTTACCCCAGTTAATTCTAATATAGTTATTGAAAACTATAATGATTTATATGTAAATCATGTAAATATTTCTAATATATTATGTGCAAATCCCCTAAAACACGAATCAGATTAATATAAAAATAAAGCTAGAAAACACCCGTAAAAATAGATTAAAAATACTGAATCGAAAAGTAAATCTGAAAAAAAATATAGGATCCTTGTAGCTTAAAAAATCTAAAAAAATTCGCAAAAAAAAGTAATTCTCCCAAATCAGGCATGTAATTATCAAGATAAAAAAACTAAAATAAATAAACTAAAATTTAACTTAACACAGACAAATAATCAAAGTGATGAGAGTTCAAGTAGTGATAAGGAAATGATAGTTGCAAATATAATCTAAAAAGAAATAAGCAAATTTATAGTGCTTCAAGTGATTGTTCTGAAATTAATCCCAATTATTTCAAAGTTGTAAATAGAAGTCATAGGATTAATTAGAATGATAGAAATAAGAGTTTCAAAAGAGAGCACACCAGAATAGCAAAACATTTTAAATTCCATTCAAAATAAAAATAAATTTTCATTTTGAAACTAAAAATCAACTTTAACTGTCCTAGAACTCCAAAACAACTAAATCAAGATGAGGTAATTCAAAATAATGTTAAAACTAAAAATGTAACAAAAAATATAAGTTAAATAAGATTGTCTTTATAATCACAAAGCCTAAATCTTCAACTAAAACTCTAAATCAATACTAAACTAAAATAAAGATGATTTTCAATTTAAAGTAACAGGAGAAGATTTTAAAGTATTTCCAAAAGACATCCATAATCATAGGGAATTAATAAAATTTTAAATGAAAACAAAATTGGTATATCCCAGGCTAATGAAAAATCAGTTAAAATAGTTATTAAAGGCTTATCCATATGTGCTCATGTTTTGAAAATTGAGGACGAATTAAAAGAATTAAATTTTAATGTAATTAAAGGGACTCAACTTAAAGGATCAAAAGATCAGGTCTCTCTTCAAATGCTCCAAATTCAATTTAGGAAATTTATAAATTAAAACGATATTGTGGTGTGACAGTCTCTGTTGAGCCATTCCAAGCAAAAAAGTAACACATTTCAGTATTACAACTATCAAGGTTGAACTCACGAGTCATCAAGTGTCACATTCAACCAAAATGTTTCAAATGTGCAGGCCCCCAAATCAGAAATTGTAAAAAAATCTGTTGAGGGAAAACCTAAATGTGTTAATTGAGGAGAAGAACATACAGCTAATTATTTAGAATGTGAAAAGACCCCCAAACAAAAAATAAGAAAAACTAAGCAAAATAGACACCAAACAAAATAAAATCAAATCTTGTCATGAAAAATTTCATTTATGCTCAGACACTAAACAAAAATAACAATGTAGCCGAAAAACTGAAACAGAATTAAATGTCTCCAGGAAAACTCAACGAATTAATAATGATTATAAAATTACTTTGGATAATTTGTGAGAAGTGATAAGATTTTGTTATATAATAAAAATGTTTGGTCAAAATTTAAAAGAAATAAATGTTAAATGAAAAATAATTGATAATCAGGCAAACAAACTATTTACATTAATTTTATGCAGCAAAATAATAAAAAGAAACTCTAATAATAATAAGTAATATTATTGTTATATGTATAATATATAATAAGTAACTCTAATAATAATTTCTTAATTTGCCACTGGAACTGCAAAGGCTTAAAAAATAAAATATCAGAATTAAAATGTTTTCTTAATGATAGTATTTGTGATGTAACTCTCCTACAAGAAATTATACTAAGCGCAAATGAAAATCTTAAAATTGCAGATTATAATTTTTGGTGGTGGGACTAATCCCCATCTGCTCTAGTGGAACTAGACCAGATCCATGAGATCATAGACAGCCAAAAAGTCCAAAAGCAGTTGTGGACTTTTCACAGCCTCCTCACGAGAAAACCCCAAGCAAGATGTGTTGCGGGCAAAACGGAGCATTGTCGCACTTGGGGCATGATGGGTATTTTCTTTCATCGTCCTCAAAGATCATACACTTCAAGTGGCCAGTAGAAAGTCGAGACAGTGTCGTCTGATGTACTCTGGAGCCCTTAAATGTTGTGGTGGCTCCAGGATGTCTTTGGAAGTACCAAGGGTGAGTAGGAGGGTCAGCCAAGGTTTTAGAAGTAAGTTGTTTAGAAATGGAAGAGATCTCTAATGGTGTTAGTGCCATGTGATCTTCCGGGTTCAAAGGATTACTGGTGGCAGCCTTTGCAAGGTCGTCGGCTACTTCATTCCCAGGCAGACCAACATGCGAGGGGACCCACTGGAGGTGGATTGGGTGTTGAACTGAAAGACTTTTCAACAAGAGCAGAATACTTCTACTAATACTGTCGCCGATGGATTGCCAATTGAAAAGGTGCTGGATCGAGGATCGACTGTCTGTAAGGATCCATATCTCTGAAAAATCATTTTATGCATTGTTAGCTAACAAAGAAAGTCCACTCATGATGGCGATGAGTTCCATTCTGAAGACGGACGTGTGGTCAGCAGTTCTTTTTTAAGCTTGATGGAATCGTTGGGGAGTTCAATACATACTCCGCTGCCCGTTGCATTGGTCTCCAATTTGCTTCCATCAGTATAAACCCTGGCTGCTCCGATAGGAATCTTGTCAACTGTCTCTAGAGCCATTTGCTTTAGTAAGTATGGGTGGTCCGACTTTTTACTTGCATCGAGCGTTAGGTTGGGATGGAAAGTGACTCCCTGGAGACCAAACGCAGGGTTACCTTTATAATTTTTATCATCCCTCTAGTACAGGATCTAGATTCGGAGGTGTCTATGTTAAAACAATATCCACCATAAAAAAATAATACAAAGAAATTCAAACCCACCGCTCAGGCAAATAGATTTACCTTAATTGAAATTAAAATAAAAATAATTTAAAGATTTTAGTGGGTTCTATTTATGTCAGGCCCAGTGCAGATCCAATATATGCATTAGATTTAGAAAACTTGTTAAGAGAGTTTAATTTATATAACTCTCTAAACGGAGATTATATAATTGTAAACGAAAAAATTGGGATTGTACTAAGACAGTCGTCGATAACGTAAGGCTCGAGAGCCGAATGTGGCTCTTTACTCCTCGTCTACGGCTTTTCTCCAAAATGTTTAGACCAGGTACGAAATATTACTTATTATCTTGCCTTTCAAGAGACGAGTACAAAATTTTGAAACTCAAACTATAAAGCAAGAGCGCATTTATAGAAACAAAACTAACATAGTCTGATAAATGGTGCAAACGTTTTTCGAAATCATTCCGTTAGAAAGTTTTGATGATTTTGACAAAATGAAGATTTCAAATTGGCTTCCACTTTCTCAATAGCAGTTAATGAGTCTTATGATTTAAATGGCACAGTGCAAGTTTCTCTTTGTGCAATTTATCTCTACTACAAATCACAAAGAGAAACCTTTGTGATTATTGAAACTTAAAGGGCAAATACGTGGAGTTGATAAAATAAATGCTGTCATTGAGTGCTTCATAAAACATCAAATTCCGATAGAACAAATTGTCTCTATCTCAAAAGACGGAACGAAGAGTGTACCAGGTGCAAGAAATGGGTTTGCTGTTATTTTGAAAGAAGACATTAATCACAAGATACTTACTTATCATTGTATTATTCATCAAGAAGCACTATGTACGCAGACATTTCCAGAAAAAATTTGCAGGAATTGGTGATTAAGATTATTAACTCTATTGTAGCTAAAACTCTTTTTCATCTCCAATCAAGAATTTCTAATCGAGGTAGAAAGTGAATTTGAAAATCTGCTGCTTCATAACAAAGTTTGTTGATTATTAAGAGAAAACATTTCACATTATTGTTTACTGAAATTAAAGCCAGTTTCTTGAGAAGAATGTTCACTATGCAGAGCTAACGAGAATGATCTGTGATCCAAATTTTTCTTTTATGATGGATGTTACTTTTCACACCCACATTTAAATCAGCTTTGTCTTAAGTTACAATGAAAAGGAAACGCAGTTTTTTCGATGTTAGAAGAAATAATTACATTCAAAAACAAATTGTCACTTTTTGCTAAAGGTTTTGAGAGAAAACCAAATTCCCTTTCCATGCCTGTTAAAATATTTTCGAGATTTTAATGTTGATATTTGTTATTTCAAAACAAAATTAATAAGTATGAAGGAAATTTTTCACAGCAGGTTTAAAGACTTCAGAAATAGCAAAGCGATGCTAATTTTTGTAATAAAACCTCTGAATGCCAGACTTAATTTAATTTAATACAGAACTTAATTTTTGGTCCTTTAATAATATTTTCAGTATTGAAATGCAATTGCTTGATATAAAAAGTAAAGAAGTATAAAGTTCAAGTGTCTTTGCGCCGATTCCAAGCTATGAAAGAAACAAGTGTGAACTAAGTTTACAACACAAGTGGTCTGCTTTAAAAGATCTGGAGAGGGAAGATATGTTGATTTTTAACACTTGAAACGGAATTCCTGGCTCAAATGATCAACAGAAAAAAAATTAGCTTTTGCTATTATTTCCTTATTTGGGTCTACTTATTCATGTGAAGAATCATTTTCAAGCACGAACAATATCATGAATAAATTAAGAAATCGGTTTATCGATGAGAACTTGGAATCGAGACTCAAATTAAAAAGTACATCATACAAACTTGACTTACCCTTACTTTCCAAGGAAATACAAGGTCAATGTCCAAATAGAGGAGTATTTGTAATTATATTTAGAATACATTTTATATTATTTTACTAGTGATATTTTTAAATAAATATTATTATATTTATATAAGTATGATACCAAGTTTTATTTAATTAACTGTTAGTAAAACTAAGACTTATTTAGCAAAGGCAAGCTTAACAGTTTTAATCCTAATTAATTCCATAATATCTCATACTAAAGCTAAGATTATGTTTAAAAAAATGGCTCTTTGTGTAAATTTCAATTGTAAATTATCTAGATTTGGCTCTTTTGAACGAAAAGGTTGCCGACTACTGTCTTTTTTTATTTTGTTGAAAATCAAAATTTGAATATTATTGCAGATCAGATACTCCAATTAGCTTTTCAAATGGTTTAGCCAATATAATCGATTTTGCAATAACCAGAGATTTAAATTTCATAACTGAATCGCTTAATGAACAATCATCGGATGATAAACCCGTAATGATTTGTTTTTACTTAAATTTGTCAAACACAAAAATTCATAATTTAAAAAAAATTGACTGGGATAAATATGAGGAAAATTTAAATAATAAAATAGTAAATTCTTCATGAATTAAAAATATTGCAGACATGGAAAATTAACAGACAAAATTAAAGCAGCACATGTTGAGGCATCAATCGGGATTAAAAATGGAAAAATCTAAATGTAATAACAAATAATATAAAAGTTCTTATATATATCAAAGAAAGATATAGGGCACGGAAAACCTGTCAAAGAATAAGATATCCCCAGATAAAGATAAATTCAACAGACTTAATAATAAAATAAGAAAAGAATTATATGAATTTCATCAAAATAAATGGAAAAATTATTTTAAAAAATTTGATGCCCAATAAAAAAAACCGCATATTTAGAAAAGGATAAAGTAGAAATGATGGCTGATAGCTTAGAAAAATAATTTAAAAATAGCATGGAAGGAAATGCCTTAATCGACAAAGAAGTAGCGGAAATAGAAGAAAATTTTAATTTAAATAATATTGAAGGAAAAATACATAAATTGTACTTCCGGATCAAATAATAAACTCAATCAAAAAAAAACTTAAAACTAAAAATGTTCCAGAAAAGGATTGCATAAACTATAATATGGTTAAAAATCTACACTTAAAATTAATAGTCCAGTTAACCTTCATTATATAAATGTGTATGTCATGTTTTATTTAAATTATCTTCTAACTAAATGGAAATTAGCAGAAGTTAGACCACTACCAAAACCAGGAAAAACTTTAAAGATTATAGTTATAGACCAGTGGTCGGCAAAGTGCGGCTCTGGCAAAGTATCCACAGAAGGCGCAAAAATATATTATTTAAAAAAAAGGTAGGAATAAAAGTACATCATATTTTGATAAATTAAAATTTTACTATAAATTGAAAACATCTATAATTTTTTGTTTAAGTTGAAAGATAGATAGATGATTAAAATTTTATATTGCTGTAAAAATATGTAACGAACATCGAGTTTAATTTTATTGGTTGTCGTAAACGTAAAACAAATCATGTTCAAGCTACCGGCTGAAATTGTTCATATGTTTTCGGCGTTCTCCGGTGTGATACAAAGGTACCACAAGCATGCGCGCGCATACTCTTTCTAAAGTAGTGGGGGAGGGGTGTACAAATTGGCATACAGACCAGCAGTTGCAGTGTGAACAGTTTTGTATTATCTATCGTGTCTGTCGTTGTCCTGTCGTATTAAAAATTGTTGTATTTTTCAATCTAGCTGTACATTTTACAGGTATTTTTATACGATTTTATTATACGCCTGGTATATATGTTTGTAGTTCCGGTACAAAATTTGTAATCGATTTTTCTATAACTTCTATTTGTCCAAATATTGGAAGTTTTCTTCCATTTCTGGTCATATTAAATGTTTTGTTATTCTGTTGATAGAAAAAATTTTTTTTTCTTTTTAGTGCAGTTACAGATATTAATAAAATCGTATTTTTTAAAAAGAAATTTTTTTTAATTTTTATTTTCATCAATTTAATAATGATAATAATTTTGGACTGTGGTGGCCTAAGAAAAAATATATTTGGAATATTTTTATAGGCACCCCAATTAACATGGCTACCAAAATAAAGCTAAGAAAAATGGAAGATGAAAAACACGAATTTAAAGTTGAGTGGACCGAGAATTTTGCGTTTAATCAAAACTTGAATGGACTTCCGACATGTCTTATTTGTAAAGAGAAATTCGCGCATAACAAGAAGTCAAATTCAGAGAGACACTTTACAAGAAAGCAAACGTCATTTAGCACTAAATATCCTACCGGTGATGAAAGCAGTTGAGGAACTTCAGAAGGGTCAAGAATCCTCAACTTGTGTGTTTAATAACTGGATACAATCTTCCAGCAATATTAATATGGCAAGTTTCGTTTTAATAGCCAACAGATTGCTAAGAGAGGGAAAAACCGTACACAGACGGCGAATACATAAAAATTGTTTTATAAATGCATCCGAAGAACTATTTAGAGATTTTAAGAACAAAGCAGATATTCTGAAACGAATTAAAGAGTTACCATTGTCTGCCAAAACCATTAAAGATAGAACAATTAAAATCTGTTCAAATATAACCACCCAACATATCGAAGATATGAAATTGGTTTCAGCTTTATCAATAGCACTTGATGAGTCTTGTGATATTATGTGATAACGCGCAAGTTTCACTTTTTGTAAGATTAATGTCTCATTCAGGCCCTAAATAAGAACTTTTAGAATTATTGCCACTCAAAGGTCAAACGCGTGGAGAAGATATCGCAAATGCTGTAATTAAGTATGTGTGGATAAACATCATACTCCTCTCGATAAAAGTGCGTCGATTTCAATAAATGGGGTCAAAAGTATGACCGGCATGAAAAAAGGGTTTGTTGCTATTTTGAAAGAAAAAATAAATCACCAGATACTTGTTTACCATTGTATCATTCACCAAGAAGCGCTTTGTGCGCTAACATTTTCGGATGAAATTTGTAAAGTTAGGGAATTAGTGACTACCATTATCAATTCCATTTTAGCTAAACTATTAATCATCGCTAATTTAAAGAATTTTTATCTGAAATGGAGACTGAGTACGCCGATCTTCTGCTTCATAACAAGGTACGTTGGTTATCAAGAGTAAACGTTTTAAGACGTTTCGCGTTCCTTTTTCCGGAAATTAAAGCATTTCTCCTTGAGAAGGGCGTTCACTATCCAGAACTTACAGACGATCCGTGGATTCAAAACTTTTATTTCATGGTAGACGTTATGTCTCATATAAATCAGCTTAGTCATAAACTACAAGGGAAAGGAAACTAAATTCTTTCGATGTTAGAAAAAGTAATAACATTCGAAAACAAATTATCCATTTTTGCTCAGGATTTTGAAAGGGAAACATTGTTTCACTTTCCGAGCTTGATGAAGCATTGCTAAGAAAATAATTCGTTTATTGATTAATACCATTTTAAAACAATAATTTTAAATATGAGGGAAGCATTTCTTATGAGGTTTCAGGAATTTAAAAACAGCAGCGAAACGTTAGTATTTGTCAAAAATCCTCTTAATGCTACGATAACAGAGTTGAAATTTTCTCCTTTTGAAATTGACATTAGTAGCTTTGAAATACAATTGCTGAATTTAAAAAAACAGGGTAATCCACCAGATTCCCCTTAATGCACTGCAGATTTACATGGATGGCAGTAGGGGTGAGGGTGCTGAGTCGGGTAGTGGCGTGTTTGTTCAACAGGGAGATGGCAAAAAGATATGTAGAAGAAATCCAAATTATTGTTCTGTTTTTCGAGCTGAGCTTTTGGCAATTGAAGAGACTTTAAATTTCTGTGTTACTGAGGGTATAGTCTCTGATATTTAGATCCTCAGTGATAGCCGAAGCTCCATACAACATCTGGCCCAGTGGTCGCGGCATGGTGTCATATCAACAACTAAAATAGTACTTACTTATTTGAAAGCCAGTGCCATAGTCTTCCAGTGGGTGCCATCTCATGTTAATGTGTATGGGAACGAAGTTGCGGATCAGTTAGCCAAGGATGAAAGCCTACAGAATATCATCATTGGAGACTGCTTGTCGTCCGCAGAGCTCACCTCTAGTGTTAGGATGGCTATCAATGCAACTTTTAGGAATACCATTCCTACCCACGAATGGTACACATGCAAACATCCTGGTTCCGTCACTAGTGGGTAAACACAAGAGATGCAGCCAAACGGCTTAGACAAGACTGCGAAGTGGCCACCTGCTTGCTCAGAGACACATCTCTGGTACCAAGGTCTACCCTCTCTGTCCCAAATGTCGAGTGGTTCAGGCTTCCCCATTTCAAATTTTTCAGTGCATTGGCAGTGTTTGTTTGTTTGTTTGTCGCTCAACGTTCATTTTTTGCACACTAGGGCTAATTAGACCGGGACTTTCGGCTTAAAGTGGATTCCGAACCACTACAAACATCCATGCCCAAGATGGGATTCGAACCCACGAACTGTTGAACCGAAGGCAAGAGAGCTAACCATTCGGCTGCCAGCTCGGCGCATTGGCAGTGAGAAAAGGGACATGGATTTGAGACCGGAGGTGGTGCTTGAGAGACTGACTATTTTTGGATTCATGGGGCTGGTGTGATGGTACTGTCACGCTAGTCGGGGATAAGCAACAACAACAACACAACAAAAAGCAGGGAGATATGGCACTCTAAATTCGGACGTCTTTGTGTTGAATTGTAAATATTGGAGAAGAAAAAATGTGATCTTAGTTCACAACACAAGTGGTCTGCTTTGAATGATTTGGAGAAGGAAAGCATGATCATTTTTAACGCTTAGAATAGTATTCCTGACTGTTAAGATCAGTTGAAAAAGCTCGCTTTTGCTGTTCTCCTTTTTTGATTCTACATATATATACATACAATCTACATATATATATATACAATCGTTTTCAAGCATGAACATGAACAAGAGTAAACTGAGAGGTCTTCTTATTGATGAGAACTTGCCTAAAATTAAAAACAACAACATACAAACTTGACTTAATCAAACTTTCTAAGGAGATGAAGCACATTGTTCGCATTAATAAATATTTATTAAATATAAAATTTAGTTTTATTTAGTGTTCTACTTATTTATATAGAGTAATAAAAGTTTACTAAACAAGCAGATTTGGCTCCCAATTTTTTTTAATTGTTGCAATATTCATATCTGGTTCTTTGGCTAATAAGTTTGCCGACCACTGTTGTAGACAAATAAATTTGTTATCCTGACTAAGCAAAATTGCAGAAGATATAATACTAGAAAGAATTAGAAAATTTTGTAATGTTGATAAAATTCTCAAACCAGAGCAATTCGGTTTTCAACCAAAGTTATCAACAGTACATCAATTATTAAGAATAACAGAAAACATCCAAATGGAATTTGAACTTAAAGAAAATACAGCTTTTGGATGTCACGAAGCTTTTGATAAACCTAGGATTAATAGCTTAATTTACGAATTAATTTTTCTAAAATTCTCGGGCAACTTAATAAAACTATTTCAAACTTATTTAAGTAATAGAAGATTTCAAGTTATATATAAGGACACCTATTCTGAAGTTAGAATTAATTTTAATGGAGGACAAGGCAGAAAATAGGACCTATGCTATTTTTAATACATAAATATGATATCCCTAAACAAGCATATACAATTTTAGCACTTATTGCAGATGATACTGCTATATTAGCCAGAAATGAAAATAAAATGTAATTGATAATACCTTAAATGGACATTTAATAAACTCACCATATGGTTCAACACGTGGAAAATTGAATTAAATGTAGGAAAAACCCGAGCAATAGAGAGTTTTCTCTAAAGGAAATAAAATGCCAGATAATAATATAAAAATTAATAATCACGTAGCTCCTTGGTATAAAATGAAGTTGATTATTTAGGATTAACTTTATATATATATATATATATATATATATATATATATATATATATATATATATATATATATATATATATATATATATATATATATATAGACAGACAGATAGATTGATTTATAAAAAATATAACACTTTTCTATAGGTCAATGTTGCATCCAGTGGTCAGTTACGCTTGCCATATTTTAGGAGGCGTAGCTAATAGTTAACCATATTTTAAGAGGCGTAGCTAATAGTTAACCATATTTTAAGAGGCGTAGCTAATAGTTAACCATATTTTAGGAGGCGTAGTTAATAGTTAACCATATTTTAGGAGGCGTAGCCAATAGTTAATAATACAAAACTGAGAATTCACAATACACTCATACTACCCGTGCTGCTGTATGCAAGCTAAACCTGGACATTAAATGTCGTTATACAGCGAACACTGGAAACTTTTGAAAGAAAGGTATCAAAAACTATCTATGTGCCTGTACAGGTATAACTATCTATGTGTCTGTACAGGAATAGGGTTGCTGGTGAACCAGATATAATTTTGAATTGTATAGGCTGTATAACCAGCCTTAGATTACCCAGGTTATAAGAAGTAAAAGGCTAAGATGGCTTTGCCATGTCTGCAGAGAAGTCGGGAAAACAACCCCACTATAATATCAACGCTTAAGAACCCCGAAGGATCCCGTGCCCGAGGAAGACCACCAACAAGATGGCTCGTTGACACTGAAAATGACCTCAAAGTATTGAAAGTTAGGAACTGGCAATGTGTCGCTCTGGACAGACTGGGCTGGAAAAAGCGTGCTGAAGAGGCAGCTAAGACCTGTAATAGGTTGTTACGCAATTTAAAAAGAAGCTAATAGTCATCTTAAGAAGCTCCAAGCAATTCCAAGCCATAAAATTCTTAGGGCAATTTCTAAGGCACCATGATAGTTTGAAAATGAAGCTATCATGCGTGACCTCTGTGTTACTAATTTATCCAGTTGCTTTTTACAGATAAGCCAAAAATTTTATAACAGCCTTCCAGAAATAGACAACGAGGAAACAGTGAAAATATCGAACTAGAGCGTATTTAATGCCACGAATAAAACAGACCGAAAACTGCATTAAGACTGAAGTCCTACAACTAGAAGATATAACGCGAGCTAATTTGCTGAGACCAGTAAGACAACTCAAACATCAGGTTGTATAATTATTTTTTACTATTTTTTTCTTTTAATATTTACTTTTTCTGTTTAATATATTATTTTTTCCTTCATATCTAATCAGGACTAAATTTAACCACGACTATAAATAAATTTTGCTGTTTCATATTTATGAATCATTGTTCTGTAGTTTTACAGGTACAGTAATCCTTCAGGAGTTTGAACTTTAGTTCTGTGAAGCTCCACAAAAACTATTATCGTCTCTAATTCACTTAATGTATAGTTCCTTTCACTTGTAAATTGCTTCGTTAAATATTTGTTTGTTTCACGAATTTCAACACACTATGAAATCTTGAGG
The DNA here is from genome assembly GCA_037975125.1 of Latrodectus hesperus. Classification (NCBI taxonomy): domain Eukaryota; kingdom Metazoa; phylum Arthropoda; class Arachnida; order Araneae; family Theridiidae; genus Latrodectus; species Latrodectus hesperus. Next base: position 91,785 of record JAJQOW010000100.1, read on the forward strand.
AATATATAATATTTATTTCACATTTGTGCAAATATTGGAAAAACCTTAAATTAAACTTTTAAATTATTGATGCTCTGACTTTATTTATTGCTATCACAAATGATGTAGTATTTAGATTTCATGAAGTTTTCGATGGATATTTTCATAATTCTTAACGCATTTTATGTAACTAATACACATATATCAATACCATATAATTGTTGAGAATAATATTAAATGGAGTAAGCATTCTTTTATGCTAAATAAAGAATATATTCGATATAAAAAATATATGTTTGAATATAAAAATTACTTTAAGCTAATGTCAAAATTAAATCTGATTCAACGAATTTATTAAAATGGGATTTTTTTTCTGATGATGCTATACAGTTATCATTTCCGCGATGCAATGATGTCATTTCTACCCACAGAAATGACATCATTGCATCGCGTAAGAAAAATTTATTAAAAGTGATTACCTGAGTTGATATCATTAACTTCAAAAGAGGATTCTTTTATATTGTTAGGATAAATGTGCAAAAGTGATCACACGCACTTAATTTGATTGCTGACATAAATTAAATGCATATCTCCACTCATCTTATTTTATTGATTTTCTGATTCTGATTTTTAACAGGAATTGAAGATAATCTTTCTTATTTGTTACGGTTAAACATCTACTGTATGATTCTTCATAGGAAGAGACTTGTTTTAACGACATAAAATCTAAATTCTTTTCCATACAATTCAATTTGTAAATACACTTACTTTAAGAAACCGGTGGAACTTCACGTAATTTACGATGTGATTTGGGGAACTCAGCGATAAAGCGACTGCCGAAAGTTTAAAAAGAAATACCTTTTCTCGAATATCTCTTTTTTTCTTTCTTGAGTGACATTTATTGGAGATATCTTTAATAATCACCAATCATTAAGTTTTTGATTGATTATTCTTCGAGAAATCAATAAGGGTTGTCAGTTAATAAAGACTAGAATATAACGGTCCCATGAATCTTAACAAAGTATCAGCAATTGCCACATAAAACATGTGAAAGTCCTTCATCACCAGAAATAAATGTAGATTCTATTTTGCATAAAAGATTTTATTCTTTGGTCATTAAAGCATTTGGTAAGTTAAATCACCTGCTTCATTTCGTTATATTCCTTATCAGTGTGTGAGTTGATGCGCCATCAAATTTATAAGTACTTTTTACTTTAAATAATTCTTTAATTGTGCTGATTAGAGCTTCGTGAATTAATACATAAACCTTATCAAACATAATACAGTAATATTATATTCTTCAATATTATGATCCAGTTTAAACTAACAAATGTTCTTGATTTAAAAATAAAAAATAAGGTACATAGATTTTCAAATAACGAGCACGATAACCGCATTACTTCTAAAATAATTGGAATATATTCTTTATAGAACTGTGAAATGAACTCGTATTTTCTTTTATCTTCATGCACATATCATAGGTACGATTATAAATACCAATACCATTCTTCATATTTTAAATATTTATTAACAGATGTAATTCTGTGAGATTAGAGAAGTATTATAAAAAGTACGTAAAAAACGCATAAATATAAACAAAAAATAAATGCTGACTCGATGTCATTTTCAACCCTGTGAAGTACTTTTGTGGTATTTTCCACCTACAGTTGGAGATCCATATAAAATTCAGAGCAAGACTCAATCGCTCAACGAAACTCCAAATGGCAATACTCCTAATTAAAGTAATCATAAAATAAAAATATTCATCAAATTCAGGAAAATGTTATCCTCTAGTAGAATTTTCGATAGTTTACAGTAAGCGTCAAATAAACTTTAGAGTATATTAATATATATTAATGTAAGTCCAACAACAGAGTAAAACATTTAAGTGTTTCTTCGCCCTTTTGACTTTCTTTTTAGTTCGAATTTCAAAGGTTTTAATTGTATTCCGATTATAATGGATAAGATTTTAATCACTAAAATGTACCTTTTTTATAATTTACAAGAGATTATTTATCTCACTCTTATGTTTATAATAAAATAAATTGCTTTTTCTTCAGCTTATAACATCAAGATTTACTTATTTTTAATGGATTTTTCGTAAAATGTTCTGCAGAACAGTACTTTTCGGTTATTTGCCATTCTTTTCGGTTATTTGCCATTCATTAAAAATGTTTCTCCTGATGAGAAACATTTTTATAAATACCCTGATGACAGCAAACTAGATATAAAGTAAGTTTGATTCACTCAACGCGCGCACTTTAACAAGAAGACGTCAAGGAAATTTCAGACATAATTCTAAACAATACGAAAATCATTAATTTCGTTATCTATAAAATTATTTTAAAAATTTCTAGATATTTGAATACTATAGTAACTACTTTTCATATTTTTTTTTCGTTTCTTTAATGTTTAACGATTTCCATTATCGAAGCTTTTTGTAATAAAAAACAATTAATTAAAATGTATGTTTCACCAAATACTCTTTAAAAGTTTCAAGAAACAAGTATGGTAACAAATGTGAATCAAAGTTTAAATCAACTTAAATATGCATCCAAAACGGATATGGTATTAAAGGATCCGACAAAAGAAAAAAAAACTAAGATGAAAGGTATAATGATGAACTATTTATAAAAGAAAATTTAAATGTATAAAATGCTTTTTTAAGGATTTTTTAACCATTTGCTAAAAAATCTTGCATTTTGTTTATTACATACGAATGTGGAATCGAAATTAAAAAACGTATAGCTACAGTTTGATTTTCAATTGTATCTCAAATCAGGTTAAAATATTTTTAAACATAAAGCCTGTAATTTATTGGTACACTTGAACATAGAATGTTCCTCAATGTGTTTTTGGATCTGGCCCTGTGAAAATATATATTATTTAATTTGTAGACTTTATATATATTATTCTCTTACGTCATTGTCCCTGAATGTTCTGAAAAGGATAATTACACAATGAATTTTTTTTCTTTTTGATGAACTGATACTATTTTTCATATAAAATGAAACTAATTTTCCCTCAGTTAGCGGATTGCTCCTTTTTTATAAACAGCATTCTGATAAATTATAATTCGTTCTCTAATTCCATTAATGTTTCATGAGGAAGGAAAATTATATTTTATGTTTTATATACTTTAACTAAAAAGATTTATAGCAGTAAATAATTATTATGGATTTTTCTACAAAATATTTTCATATGTATGGCAGAAAATACATGCATATGTAAAAATATTTCCCATGTAATCAGAAACAAATATATTATAATTTATACCTTTAATTAAAAGAATCCCATTGCTAGTTAATTAACTTTAAACTTTTATTCTTGTAATTGAAAAAAAAGCTACAAAATTTAGTAAATAGAATTTTTTTACTATTTCTGTAGGATTATTAATAGGATTAGATATTTATATTTTTACTTTCATGAGAAGAAAATTTAGAATAAGCCAAAAAAGTGCTTAATTTATTCACGAAGTTTCTTTACGGACTTGTATATTTTATTCTTAATATGACTTAACTCATGTAGCAATCTATTGCTTAAGCATTTAAAATTTTTAGAAAATCTATTATAATCATAATCCCTCAAATTATAAATAAATTACTTTTAATGTATATATATAGATATTAATAATGCTAATAATGCTTAAACTAAAATTCAAAAATTTTTAATGTTTGAAAAATTAATAAAATATATCATATTCTTATCCTGATATTTTATCAAAAGGAGCATAAGTTTCTTGCAAAATATAATGCACATAAATAAAAGCCAAGTTATTTTTACTTAAAGATCAAATTGTGATTATGACGGGAAAGCTTCTTGGGCTTCATTTCCAAAAATAGGCAATAGATGGCGATACAATATACAATGCTAAAATAAATTTTGTGTTATATTTATTTAAAAATTGGCTTTTAAATTTTTTTAATGCTAGATGTGTATTTTTCTTTTGTATACAATTGTAAAGCTAGAAAATTATTTTATTAGTTTTATGAAAGCAATTTAAATGCAGAAACGTAAAATTATACAAAATATAGTAATTGTTTCTCATAAATAATTTAGTTAATCATTAATATGTGAATAAATAATTAATTACAATATCATTTCGTTCAAAAATATCAATTTAATTTATTTTATATTTAAGTATATATGTTTACAGATATAAATTAAAAGAAGAAATAAGTTCGAAAGAAGAATTTGTATAGCAACATATTAAATTTAACGTAACATTTTAAGATTTGTTTAAAATTAAATTTCGGAAATTTTCACTTCTTGCATAATAAAACATGAAATATTGAAAAATTTTATTGCCATTTTCAATTTTAAAATCAACAATTAATTATTGATCCGAGTTGGACTTTATAAATTTATTTACGATTTTATAAATTTTAGAATGTATAGATTTCTTAATGCTTGCTTTCAAAAATAAAAATGTTCAGATTAGTATACCAGGCATCATCATTTGCAATAAATAAATAAATAAAAGGTTCGAGAGAATTTACTGTTCCTATAAAAAATAAATTATATCTGCTTCATTCTCATGCTCTCCTTACACCATGTTGATTATCAAGTCTGAAAAAATTGTTACCACTGTTTTATAAGCGATGCTTTTTTATGTGTTGCATGAAATATTTTAAATTATATATCTATAAATATTTCATAATATTTTAAAAGTTCATAAATTTGTAATATTCTCTACTCATGCAGTGGCAATATTGTACTATTTTTCTATTGGATAGCATAACTTTATTTGTTACAAGAAATACAAATATCACTAAAAATACTAAATAAAATAGCAATACTTTTCGTCGCTAAATTATTCAGATTCAAAAATCCTATTATATTGCTTCTTACCAGTATACAAAATGGATCATAATTGTAAATGTTAACATAAGTAAATAGATAAAACAATACGATAAAAAATTAAAAAGAAAATTTGAAATTTAAAATTCCTGTTTTAAAATACCAATTATGTTCTCCTTTATAATTTGAAATCGAATATATATATAAGACGTTTATAAAGTTTTTCTAAAAGCTATAATTTAAAACCGTGAAGACCACATATGTTGATATATTACAATGATATATAAGACTTTAGTTTTATTATTAAAAGTCGATAATAGATGGCAGCTCTGTTATTCCTCAATTAAAAACATTTTCTGATATTTGATAGCAATGAAACATATACTAGATAAAAATATATAGTATTCTCTAAAATCTTTGAAGAAATATTTTACATTTTGTTGTAGCATTTATCCGAGAAACATGATATAATGTATGAAACGCATAATCGAAGAAAGCATCATACAATTTTTATGAGTGCATTTCGTACGAAATATTTTAATTATATTCGTGTGTTGTATTTTATGTCTATATATAGTATTTGTATGACAGATTTATAATTATAATGGTATACAATATATTTTATTTTGAAAAATTAAATAGAGTAAAACAAATTTTGTGGCACTTTAATTTTTTCTACTTTCTTTGTGTCAAATAGATTAAATTTATTAAATTAAAGAGAGAGTTTAAAATAATTTTTCATATTCTCTGCAATTTTTAGTCCTTAAATATTTAATTAAATTATAAGTAATAAATCAATTAAACGAGAAACCATTAGAGTTTCCCTTAGAGTTTAAATGAGAAACCCTAGATTTTATTTTCACAGAATATTATCAGACATTCTCAATGAATATGAAAAATGAAACACATACAGACATCATAAATGTATACAAATCATGAATAAATTTATACAATGGAAAAGTTAAGATATATAACATTTTTATACAAATTAATGAACGGTTACAATTTATCATTTCCATTGTATTTCAAACCGTTAGACAAACCAAAAGCTTGTTTATGATATCTTGCACTTTGCAATCTGCTCAAATTTGAGTCTAAAATAAAAAAAATTACCAATTAATTTATTAGTTTTTGAAAACATAAAACATCTTGCTTATAAAATTATTAGGTTATATATATATATATATATATATATATATATATATATATATATATATATATATATATATATATTTATATATATATATCAAAAAGCAAAATTTTTGATAACGAAAATGTATCAATGTGATTATTCTGGAGCTCACTTTCCCTTATTGTATAAATTTATTTATTTTAAATTGGATAAAGAAAATTGTACACATTCAAGTCAAAAATAAATTTTCTAATATCACAAATGAAAACTTTGACTTAAATGTTAAATGATTTGATTATAAATTCAAATATTTTCAATAAAAAAAAATTAGTCAATTTTTCTGTGATATATATATATATAAAGAAATACTGAATGACACAAACATAATTAGCATAAAATGATTTCACTTTCTGTTCAGTGTATACATTCTCTCTAAAGTATTTCATTCAAAAATTTATTTCCAGTTTTCCAGTAATTATCTCTATATTATCACAGTACTTAATAATTTGCAAAAGTAGTTGTTACATATAAATATTAGTCTGCAAATATTTGCCTTTCGTCATAATTGCTCTAATACCCTGATCTAGTTTAGAATTATTCTGATATGATTATATAAGAATAATAGTTTCTTTGCAGTATGTACCTCAAAATTATAATTGGCTTAAAATCTGCTAACACGACATGTTACACACACACACTGTTCTACATGAGGAAATGAACTCGTGAATTACGACGGTCTAATTAGCCCTCGTGTCCAAAAAATGAGAGGTTGAGCGACATACAAACCAAACAAACTATCGTGAATTACGCACTTCATTTTTCACAGGAATTACATAACTAAGCAAACGATATGAAGAAAATACTTTGGAGTATTGATGAAGTACAGCCTTTCTTAGATTTGAAATAAATCTCTTCAGCGATAAGTTTCTTTCTGCAAACTATCTACCTTCCATTTTTTTATGCATTTACCAATAAATTTTTGTTTCAATTTATTCCTAGTCAGACAGTTAAAATTTAATTGAAATTGGAGTTTGAGACTTGATAACTAGAACAATTTGGATCATTGAAATGGAATCTCTAATTTCAAAGGCCAGAAATTTGTTTCCAAGATTATATAAGACCAAAAATCCAATAATCAAGCTGAGATATAAGATAACACCAGTTCAGTCCATATAGATAAAGTTTTGACATTTAATTCTGAAATACAATATAATCTTGAAAGTGAAAGATATGTAAATGATATTGCAAAAGATTTTGAAAAGCTGAGTAACTGAAGCAGTGAAGTTTGAATATATTCTAAATGATCTAACCTGCGTGCTGACGAGAACGCTGAATTTACTTAGGTTATAATTAATTTACTGGCAATTCTATTCCCACGTATTTATGAGAGCTTTTTAAAAAATTTTAATTAAAAAAAATATATATTTGACCGATAGCCAGAAACAATGGTATCAGCATGGTGATTCGAACATTAAAATTATAAAAAAACGATTACCTCAAGACGAATTCTCGAATTTAATTTTAAAGTATAACTTTGCTTTAAAGAAAACAGTGTTTTAAGATTTAAAAAGTTTAATATTATTTAAATAACCATTCTCTTACAGAAAATAAGTCACAAAAAATGGAAAGCAATATAAATTATTAATCCAAGAAAGCCTTGAATATCATCGAATTTTTAAAATATTCCATTTTCCAGAAAAGTAAGGCGTGGACAAGATGTAAAATTTAACTAAATTTTACTAAAGCATCTATTATCATTTAAATAAAGATAAGAATTCCTCTCACACTACATAAATTTAATTTATTAATAGTAAAAAATAGTAGAAAAAACAGTATTCATTATACGGATTCTCTTCACTTAATATTATTGGGAATATCTGTATTTCATACTGATGTGAGCTTGAACTTAATCATATGAATTATGTATTATTTTCCTACATCTGTTTCAATTTGTTTTACAATGTCGTCGAAATGAGATGCCTGATACGAGAGAAAAAATCCTTTTTTCCTATTTCGAAGAAATGGGAAAAAGAAAACGAAATCTTAGAGACGAAAGAGGTTTCTCTCATTTTGAAGCCATAATAAAAATATTGAAGATGGGAAAAAATGTCAGAATAGCTAACTCGCTGCTTTAATTTTACTCACCTTTTGAGAGAGAGAATCGAAAAAAGTATTACTGAGTCAAAGAGCTATGGTTGTTTTAATTAAAGTTAGAAGGATTTTTTTACTTGCTCGTTGTTTGCTTTGTTGCAAATGTTACATCATTTCCTGTCTTATTCTTTAGTTCAGAAATTAAAAACGCAATAAACGAAGCTAATACTTCAGTTTTCTGCTAAATTGGGAATTTAAAAACGAGTACATAAACCAAAGACTAAGGTTTGTAATAATTTTGGCTTTTATTATCTTAAATTAGACACTAATTATTTCAAAATTGAACTAAATCCTAATTATAAATAACATCAGGAAAACATACATATTTGACTTGATATAATGATCACAATGAACGCGATCATGCGATTTCATTCACACATTCACCATTTTAATGATAAATATCATCCAACAATTATAAAAATATTGGATGTTTTTATATTGAAGAATAAAGCATTTGACATCTTGTTTTGTTGGGTTCCAAGTCTTGTTGGCATTGCTGGGAATGAGCTTGCAGACAATGCTGCTAAAAATGCCTCTGATATTTTACATGAGACATTAACATTTTTTGACATTAAACAAATTATCAAAGATTTCATTTCCTCCCACTGGCAAAAAATATGGTATTTGCAGAAGAACAATAAATTATATAGTATATCCTCCCACATTCTTCCATTCCCAGTTGTTCCCTTGCGAAGAATAGATGTAAAAATCACACGGCTTCGTATTGGACATACTAGATTTACACACAAGCACTTATTCTTGTCTTGTAGTGCTCCAGTTTGTGGCATGTGTAATGTACCATATACAGTACATCACATTTTAATTGTCTGTTTCAATTTCTATGATTTAAAAGCATATTGTTTTTTTAATATCACAAGTTTAATTTTATCAGACTTGATTGGGCTTAAACCACATAGAAATTTGTTTGCACTTTTAATTGAAAATTGGTTTCTTGAATTCTATTTAAGATTTTTATCCACACATCTTAATCTTTTACATACGGTTTTCTTGAATGTTCAATACATTTCATCTTATTCATTTGACAAGTTTTTAACACAGAATTTTTAATTTTAAATATCGTACGGTACAGAAATGTCCAATATTGGATCTCTCTTGCACTAGTAAACCTCACAAAATTAAATCAATCCATTCATACAGTAAACACAATCAAATAAAGATTTCAATCACACAGTAAATGCAAAATCTTAGGCTTTTGTTCCTTACAGAAATGTATTCGATCGAATGTAAAATGTATTTGATCGAAAGAACTTCACTAAATTGTAGTTTAGCACAGTTTACAATCTTAGTTCTTTAGATGTAAGCAATCAGTTTCAGAATGATTTACGACATTAATAGCTATTTAAAATAATAAAACGAAGTGTGTTAGTTTTACATTCAGATTAAACTCGCTGTAGTAAAATAATTTTTTAAAAAATCAACATTAAAAGAAATTGGAGAATTAAAATTTCTTAATGAGTTCTGGTAAATTTGCAGAGAAAGAGAAATCTAATAAATTTATTTTAATATATATCCCTTCTGAAGTGAACCGGGTTTATTTGAAAAACAAATAATAAAGTGAATAATAAGTAGAGAAGATGAACTCGATGAGACTTCACAATGAAATTAATCAATTTATTATTAAAAATATAAAGGAGCAAAAATTACCAAAAATCAAACGGAATATGTTTAATATTATTAATAGAATGGAATCGATTATAAATATCGAATGGAATTTAATAAACTTTGCTTTTGGAAAAAAATTAGTCCATTTTATCTAATTATTTTCTTAAATTTGGAATATAAAAACAATTAAGATTTAACAATTCAAAATATTTCAAAACTAGTAATACTATTTAATTTAAAAATGGATATAATCTATATATAGTCAATTAAAATTTTATAATTTAAAATACGACTAAACTACTAATACTAGTTAATTTAAATCAGAAGTGCATTATCTTCGGATATTTTTTTAGTTCTGAAGACATTCACTGATTAAAAAAATAGCATGATTATTAAATTTTATGATTATAATATTTGCTTAAAAGATTTTTCAGATTGGAAATCATTTATAATTAATCATTAATTTATATCAGGATGTTAATTTGAGAGTAAAAATTTCTAATAATACTGATAAAATTATTGTCATGAGCATTAAACATTCAACGACAACTTAAAATTATACTTTATGAATTTATGGAATATATAATAAATTTAAAAATTCTCTCCTACAGGAATATTTAGTTTATATTTAGGAAATTTTGCTTATCAAATTAACAGTAATAGCACAGTTTTAATAAGAAAAAAACTATTACATATTCGAAATATTTTTCTTATAAAAGTTACTGTCAACATTTTCTTATCGTGACAGCACAATATTTTTTTTAATGATGGGACCATTTTTAATAATGATAACTCGAATGCATTTGATATTTTTGTTTTTTAATGCGAAATAAATTTGTCAATCCTATTGGAAACACAAGCCGAAGAATAATTTTTCATGCTTCAGATCAAAATAATGAGGAAGAATTTTTGAAAACGAAATGTGCTTTAATTAAACTTAAAGATTCTTGTTTGTACTTGAAATTCATAATTAAATAATTGATAAACTATTATAACTATTAGCTTATAGTATAGTTTATAAAGTTTAGTTAATTTAGCCGGAAAATTAATATATTATTTTGGGCTATTCTACTTTTTCAGTATTTTATTATATATTTCAAGTATTCATTAAGTTAGATAAATAAATAAATTTTTATTCAAGGCATAGATTTTCCAAAATTAATATTTTAAATGTGAAATAAAAGCATTATTAACTAATTATTTAATTTCTGTTACATTGACCAAAACTCAAAATTCTTAAGAGTAAATTTACTATTTAAAGTATAATTTTAATCGTAATATTTTCTTATCAATTTAAAATCACTTTTTAGAATATTCTAATCTTTATTGCATAAAGTATTATTTTTCCTAAATTATATAAGAAATGTTAAAACGCTTTTAAAAATCATTTCCCTACAAGAAAACCTAAAACCAATCTTATTTGAGTGCATTTATTATTTTTAAACATAAAACTATAAAACAATTAAATAAAAATATTCGTTCTTCCTATTCCCATATGTAAAAATAGCTAAATTTCTTTCTTTGCATATCGTCAGTACACGTGATTTTCTTAATATACCTTCCTCGACATTTTCGAATAAGTGCCTCTTTTCTAGTTTGTAATGATATGCTTTGTCTAGACTTTTACTTGCTTAGCACAAGTGGAAAATTTATATTTCGCTTGAACACTAATCAAAGATTTTAAAATGAATACTTTTTGAGAAATGGGAGCAAAATGGATAACACAAATTGTATTATTTCTCATTCTACATGCCTTACATCTCCATAGAATTATTCCAAAGGCAAATTTTACGGTTTTGCTATAATACAACGTAAGTTTAATGAAGCAATTTATCATTAATCATAATTTATTTTCACGATTTTATAAAATTTCTTACAAAAAATACTTAATATATTAAATTATGGAATTTCTGATAGCGTTTTATGTAAATATATTGAAAATTTTGGTTAATTTCTTTAAAATATATTAAATAAATTTTATATCTATAAGGATATTAGAGAATTTGAACATAAAAGGATTTGCTTTCTCAATAGTTAGTCATAATGAAATAGTTATAGGAGAGATTGAACAATGAGAAGTTATATTATGAGTCAAAAGTCTTCAGCTTTTATATTATGTGTTACTCAAACGTTTGCCATGTTTAGTTATTTAAAACTAAATGATGTGACACTAGAATTATGAAAATAATTGACTAAAAATTTGGAAGTTGTAAAGGACTAAAAAGCATCATTCAATAAAGCAGTATAAATTTCACTTAGAAATCTAAATTAACTTTTAAAAATTTTTGAAATCTTTAAAAAAATAAATTATTACATTTATAGAATGCTAGTCAATTTTAATAGCGAAAAACTAACAAGTGAAGAATAATTAACACATTTTTACCAGTTTTTAAGAAACTAAAAATAGTTTTCAATAACATTATCTTTATAAGTAATGTAAGAGTGATTTAAAATGCATATAAAAAACTGATTTTAAGTTATGTTCCAGGATAATGTCCTAAAATCAATTATATTTATTCTCAGAGCTAAATTCAGAAACAAATCATGGTTGAAAACATTTATATCGAGTAAAATTTTTCTGATCTGATAATTTTACAAGCTTTATATCTGAAAATAAATTTTGCTTCTTAAAATCACACTTTCACTTATAAAATGATAAATTGAAAATATGATAATTATAAATTTAGTGAAATTGTTCGTGTTAATTCTCCACAATGTCTCAGATTTATTCCTTGGCATTGAATTCAAGAAAGCTTAGTTTCAATCAAGATCTATCAATCCATCCAGTCACTGCCATCAAAAAAGTCATTAATAACTATGTTGTGGAAAAGAGGAAGTGATTTCTCACTTGAGCGGATACTCGGTGTCTGACGCTTTTGATATAAACAAATACTGCTATTGCAAATTTTCGCATCGCCAACGGTTTTAGACAGAAATATGAGGATCGATTTTCTTGCGTCAGGATGCTAATAGAAAAGCTTTACCGGAATAAGAAAAATATGACAGAGTTGGTAGATTGGTTTTAACATACTTAATGCAAAAATAACTACAATATCAAAAATATTCTGTTTTCTAAATGAACTTTTAATGTTTTCTCATCGTAATATTATCTGATGCCTTATTCCATTGAAAGATTCCCGATGGACTAAGATACACTTTTGTACCACTCTTTATAAAAATCAATTAAATATTTGCTTATTTTTGTAACAAACAATTTTGAAGAAATTTGTCTGCGCATATAGTAGGTAATCATTTGAATTTTTATAATAGAGTCCTTTATTGTCTTAAATGTACTCACACTTTAAAATAGTTGGAAACAATTATTGAATGATGCGAGTTTTTACGATTCAATTTAATATTTTTTCTGAAAGACATGACAGAAAATCTACAAAATGTTTTTTTTAAATCACATTAATAATTCAAAATGACTAGACGTGTTCTCAATAATTGACTATGATTTATAAACTGCAACTCAAGTCATAACCATAACCATGAATTGTTACGAATTTAAATTAATAAGAATGCTGCACAGTTAAGTCAAAAACAGAAATAAATAAAATAAAAATATTTAAAAAATCGTGTGCTAATTTACGATTGTCTTTTTTAAATTTTAAATTTTGATGTTTGTTCTAACTTTTGATATTCATTTAGTCAATTACCTACCAGAGAAACATGTTTGCTGTTGTTAAATATCACATGTCAATCTAAGAAAATAACCAGAAGTAAAAAGCATTTTATAATTGAAATTTCTTCAGACCTAAGCTTCAGAAACAACTACATTTAAATCAGTTACGATTAAAAAAATTTTTTATCTATATATGCCATTGCCAGGGTAAATATAAATCATTGTTGACAGCTCTTAGGTTCATAAATTCAAAAAAGAGATAAAAAAAATCAAAATATTTTTTAAAAAATTGCATATAAATGTCACTAATCACTGAGTGTTGAAACAAAAAAGAGATAAAAAATAAATTATTTTTAAAAAAAAATTGCTTATGAATGACATTAATAATTGACTCTTGAGACAAAAAAGAGATAAAAAAAATCATTAAAAAATGCTTATAAATGACACTAATCAATATGTGGAGTATTTTGAAAATACGTTGATTTGTCTCACTCTCTTAAAATCTTAAATAAATCCTTTTTGGCATTAAATTGAATGAAAAAGGTTTGATTCTGATTAGATGATTAGATTCACTGCAATACTTTTACGAATTAAGAGCTTTTAAGATCGGCTGACTTTTTTGAAGTAAACGAATGAAAATTCCTTCCTTTGACAGGAATTCCATTCGATATTTTTAAAAGATTGCAAAATGGAACAAATTTTTCTTTTGTAATTCTTCATGAAATTGACATCATTGGATATTAATGCTATGCAAAAAGTATTTTCAGGCATTTTACTATTTGATATATAATTTGACTAAGTATTAATTACTCCCTATTAATGTAAAGCAAGTCCTCTGTGAAAATTACTTTATTTTACCAAAACAATAATTTGGATTCAATTTCAAACGGACATAAAAACATTTTTTACTTTAAATCAATTATTCAAAATTCTGTCTTTTTTTAAAAAAAAAATTTAACCTATCTACATTTTAAAACAAAATTATAAAATCTACAAGACCAGTGTGATCATTATAGCGATGAAAATTTTGATTTTCTTAATTCATATAATAAATAAAAACAACAGATATAAATCGGTTTTCCCTCATTTAACCGTGTACGCCACAATAAGGTACAAATTTAATACTACGCAAATAATCATAATTCATTTTTTGTACAACTCTAGAACTTAAAAAATTCCTAAAGTTGGAGTGAAGTTTCACTAATTTAACAATTGAATTCTTTTATATGAAATAAGGAATGATCATTTGAATTCTGAAAAAGCAGTCTAATAAAATTAGCTAAGCAAAAATTCTAATTCTTAAGATAACATTTTTTTACTAATTTTGAAAATAAGTAATTAATCAATTTAGTCCAGAACAATTTTTTTCTATTATCGCATTCCCAATTAACTGCCATGTTTTGTGCTTAAATTCAGTATATTTCAATTCTTTCAACTTACAAAAATTTTATAATTTTCATTTCTATTTTGTGCAAAATGATAGCTACTGCTAAAATATTTCAATGAAAATGAAAATAAAAAATAATTAAACTATAATATTTTCCCTAGAGGAGGGAAAAACTGGGCAGCAAATCCATACACTTCTTTAAAACCGACCGAAGGTGCTATTAGTTTCGATTTATTCTAGTTACTTTCAGTTCACACATATTAAAAGATTATATAGGTAAGGCTTGAACAGCTTTTCTTTTCACAATTTATTTTTTTAGGACGGAATGTGTTGGCAACAGCTAACTGGTGCCAGACGTTTTGATGGCAATTTTGTCTGGCACACAAATCAGATTGACGGCCTTAGACTGCGATTCGTTCGGTTCCGTTTTTTCATTTACCCAAAATAAAATTTTATATAAGAAAAAGTTCTCTTTACATTATTTTCCTTATGGATTTCTTTACTTCTTTATTAATTTAGATTTTTATGAAATATATTTTTGAATTTAGAACTGCAAATATTAGTATTTTTCTTACAAAAATTCTATTTTACTTTTGAGAATCTTAAAATATAAAACGTTCCAATTTAAAAATTGAACTTCAAAATCTAAATGGCATTAGTTATTTGTTGTGAAATAAGAAAAGCAAACTTTATAATTTATTAATCAATGTAGGAAAAATTCTATGAATATTATACTGGAATAATAATAATAAATTTTCCCCTTTTAAATATATGTCATTTAGTAAATAAAAATATTATAATTAATTTACGTATTTGCATATTTGTTTAAATTATTTTACATTGTTTTTGAAACACGCTTAGATGTAAACTAATTACTATAAAAAATTATTTTGCCCTATTTATGCAATTTTAAGCACTTAAAATAGAAGAAAAATTATTAATAACAATAAAAAATTTAGAATATAAATAAAATGATGGTTAATGTTATATTGAAAATAAGAATACAGGAATAGTGAAATAGATTTTATAAACAATCCAATTTCAGTCGTCATATCGTCTTATAATGATTCAATTTCTTAGTGACTTTTTATGAACATCAGATGTATTACTAGTATCACAATCTTCATTGCTAATCGGATAATCCATGTCAGCAAATTGCCTTGAAGCCAATGAAATTATTTCTAAGAAATTTATGATATCATAATCAATATAAAGAAACACACCAAATGTTTTCGAAAAAAGTCTTGGATAATACAGGTAACTTTAACAAATAAACATGCCTTAAAGCTTACAACCAAATTTTATACAAAATTATATTCATTTACAATAATATAAAAAAGTAAAATATGTTCTAAATTGTGATTACTTTTTAACAATTTTATTCCATACGAAAAAATTTAAACTCAAATATTGTACAAAACCATTTTAAGCGATTGAATTCAATAATAAATGCTATATCCAATGAAGGTGAGCATATAAATAAATGATTTTCACAATTTAAGCTGAGTTAAAGTTACAGTTATGTATTCGAGAACTTAACCAAAAGAGATAAAATTCTATGAGACTACAGAACTTTTAACGAATTGTAAGTATTACATTAGTAAAATATTTTTGAAAAAAATAAAACTTCAGAAAATGTGCACTTCATGCATTAATCTTACATTGCTTATAAAAAAATTGGAAAAGAAAATTTACCAGCATTCGTTTCTAATAAAAACACTCTTATTTAAATACATGTTAGACACGCTCTAATAAATAGAACACAGAATTTGTTTAAACGAATGTGAAAATTCATACTTTTAATTCTAATAGGATTCATAAATCAACAGAGCATATTTAAATTTAATAAATGCATTAAATCTAGTATTATCTGCAAAATTCAAATAAGTATGACATTTTAAATTCGATGTAAGTTTGCCTTAAAGATTTAATGAAGACGTATAATAGATAATACAGTCTAAATATTCATCATGAAAAACAACACCTTCTGTCTCTTCTTAAATATCCGAAAATAAAAGAGGATTATAATTTTTTTTAAACTTTATTGTGACGCATTTTTTGTCACCTAAAAATAACAATGATTATTTTATATAAAATTATAACCCATATCCCTTTTATAATTAATATAAATCTTCTTTTTCATAATAATAAACAACGGCGCTAGGCAACGGACAAACAAAATGTTAGCTAGTAAATCATCGAAAAGATTTCCCAAGTTGCAAATGATGGTGGAAGCCAATTAGTTCCTTCCTCATAATGTTATAGTGCTTTTCCTGTATGGAAAACAATGAGGAGCAAATACGTATGCACTTTTCCTTTCTTTTATTTCATATTGAAAAAGAAATATATAGTTCATTCTCAAGAAACATTTTTAAATTTACTTTCGAAAAACCATCATGAATAAATTTAGCTATTTCAAATTTTCGACAGTATATTAAAACACCTACGTATTACTTTGTTTGAAATGTAAAAATAACTTTCTTTATTGTTAAATGACCTTATGAAGGAAAACTGAAATCTCAGAAATAAAACAGAAATGGGTCATATAAAAATTCCAGGAATGTATATACAATTATATCCACTATAAACTATTTTTTATTTTTTGATAACATAATGATATTATTTATGTAAAGCATAGCTGATTAATTCTAGACAACAAGTCAATCCTGTATTTTAGGTTAGTTTGTTTTAATTGGCATTAGTTATATTATCATTGTAAAAATGAAATGAAGTAAAATTTGGGCATGTTATTAAAATGTAAGTAAGTTTGATAGTGAATAAAGTATTATGAAATGAAAAATGGCTATCATTTACTGCTGTATATAACAATTTAAATAAAAAAGTTTATAATAATTTTTAGAAAAAAATTAAAAACATTCCCAATAGAAACTTTTATTTTTCAAACGTTTTAAAAGTCTCCCAAACTTGCTGAATATCAGCGGAGGCAAGTAAACTATGAAAAATATTAAAAATCTGTTGTTGTTGTTGTCGTGTGCCAGCTAGACTGGCAATATGGAGTGCGCTGCTCCACTTTTCCAACTGAACCATATTTTGGTGTGGCATCCGACTTCCTCAGTACACACATGCCATAAGTACCCGTTTATAGGATAGGCAACCATTCACATCCCATTCATACAAGGAAAGGAGAAAGACAGGATAGATAGAGATAGAAAGAACATCCATTCCCGAACCGGGATTCGAACCCAGGTCCACCTTATCCACAGTCAGGCACGCTAACCACTAGACAAGTTAGGTAAAAATTTGTTTAAAAAATATATAAACTTAAAAAAATTGGTGCAGAAAATACTGAAAATATAAAATAATTAAAACTTATAAAATAAAGCCAAGCTTGTTATTTTAATAGATAATAACAATAGTAACTGCACATAAGAGAAATATAATTGAACTCTGAGTTAAATAATTAATATATTTTCTAAGTAACTTTTATGTTTTTTTTTCAAATAAAAGACCTGAATAAAGATAAATATTTTACAATTAGAAATTCAATAAAAAACAGTTCTATGTCATAAAGAAACTGAGCTCGCGTACTCTAGAGAAAAAAACATACTTACCTCCATTTATTTATAAGTTTATTTATTCAGATATTTTGAATTACAAAGTTTGTATAAGATTATTACATTTCTATTTATCAGACTTGCACTATTCTTTACAAACAAAACAAACTTGAATGCATTTTGGTAAAGTCATTCAATTAAAAAAAATACTTCATTAACATTGCTGATTAATTTCGTGAACTGATAAGTATTGAATTTTATGTTCTGAAACTGAAAAAAATAAATCATACTAATATTTTATTGATACTGTGAGTCGAATAAAGTATTGACAAACGAAGATTTTATGTAGTTATTGTAAAGTAGGTGTTAACTTTTGCAAACAAGTTTTTAGGAAACTACAATTTTGCGTAATACTCGATCAATCTACCACAAAAATTGATAGTAATCTTCACCGAATATTTCATTGAGTTGGATTGGCACAGGTGCCGTATAATCCGTGATGCCAAATTCTGAGATTGGCGATTTTTTAGTGGACTTTCTTATATATCTGGCAACCTCGTTTTTATTACGCCATACATAGGGAGACCTATAAGAATTATGCAGAAAATTCTATTTTGGTAACCCCAGTATTTACGTCATCGCGCACGTCACGATACGTCACCTTGGCAACATTTCTTCATGACCGAAAAAATTCAGAATTTGGAATCATGGATTATACGGCACCTGTGCCGTTGGATTATTTATGGAAAATTTACTATCTGAAATAGAACTCCATTTAATTTTTTTTTGAATTAAAGTTTAATTTTCTCTAGATATTGTTTTTACTTTCAACGAAATACATAAATGGATACAAGATGGATGTTTTCTGCCTAGGATATTTTTCAAACTGATTCATTTATCAATCATTCAGTTAATCGAAAAATTTTTAAAACAAAAATAAATATGCTTAATATTTGTTTTAATATGTTCATTACGCCAATCTAAAATCCCATGTGGTGGTGTGCACCGCTGCTTAAGAGAAGTAGTATTTAAGTGTAACAATGTTACCGCTCATATTTTGATAATGTCTTCGTAAAATACACTTATACTTCTACACGAACTCTACAATCACCCATCCTTCAGGCCCTCCGCATACCTTTTCGAATACTTCCTCCCTTCGTATTATCTCTGAGATCCCTATTACTTTTAATAACTCATTTACCACTTAATACCAGGGAATGTTATTGTTGTTGTCGTGTGCCAGCTAGGCTGGCAATATGGGGTGCGCTGCTCCACTTTTCCAACTGAACCTTATTAGGTGTGGAGTCCGACTTCCTCATGCCATAGGTACCCGTCTATAGAATAGGCAAACATTCACAATCCATTCATACGAGGAAAGAACGTTTACAGGATAGATAGAGAGAGAAAGTACATCCATGCCCGAACTGGGATTCGAACCCAGGACTTCCCTTACCGCAGTCAGGCACGCTGACCACTAGACAAGTTGGGCGGCAATACCAGAGAATGCTTTATGTATTAAAACTCACTAGAAAAATGGATAATTATAAGACGTCGTAAAGTGCAGGTTCTTTTAACTGGAATTAATTATGGAAAATGTTTTTTTTTAATTTACAGTACATAATATGCATATATAATTCACATAATGAAATGAAACATCATAGCTATTATCAATAAGATTTATGCAGTTCGTAACATTCCATTAACAACTGCTTGGTGCTGAATACCCTGTTTATTTGTAGAAATTATCAAGAGAGACTTTAAATGCTTATCAATTTGTTTGCTTCTTAAATATTTTTCATGTTTCGCTTTTTTCAGAATGTCTTTTCAAATAAATCAATATTTCTAAAAGTGTAAACAAAAACACACGCAATTTTATGCAACAAGTTAAATTATGTCTAAGAAAGATTTTTACAAAACTCCTGCTATAATAAGTCTAAGAGCACTCGAAGTAATATAACTAAAGTATACAAAAAAGGAAGCTTAAATGAAAAATAAATAAACTTTATATTTTTTTCACAAAAAAGAATACATGATTTGTCGAAAAAGAAATGGGAAATATGCAATATATATATCAATCTTATTAGAGCTTTCTCGGCTCATTTGTTTTCTTCTCTAAGAAAAGCAAATAAAGAAATTTAAGAACAACCTCTAACATTTTAGTTTTCAATAGGAAGGAAACGAATAATTTGTAGTCTTTTACTCAAAACTAGTGATTATAGTTTCCTATTCTCCACTCTTTTTAAGCATCTCCCAATTCATCATCATCAAATACCGATTACATGTTTACTTCCAGTTACTGCATTCGCTCTGTCGTTGTTTTTGTAATGGAGAACAGTCACGGTATTAAGTAGATTGTGACTGGATCAGTCACTTTGTCTCCGATTACTTTCACTTGGGTACATTGTATCAGGTTATTTTGTCACCGGTTATTTTTCTATTTCTGTATTAACTTCAGTTACTTTATATTCCAGAATATAACCGATATTGTATTCAATAATGTAACACATACTTTTCTGACCTACCAAAAATATAATTGCTTATGCATTTTTCAAAGTACTAACAATTGATAATTACTTTAAAATATTTATTTTAAGTGCTGATTAAAGATTTTTGTACCCCTATCTGAATCTACCGTCGCACGCTGTGGAATAAGCTCGTTAAGGAGTTCCGAAACAAAATTGGGAATCAAAATCAAAACTACAATTTGGTGTAAAGAGATAGTAAATGCACCTTTTCAGTCTTTCTTAAAAGTGACACAAACATAAAAAAAAACTTCAGCGAATTTTTATTCTTTTATTCTAGAATAGATAAGAGGATTAAAATTTCTTCAAAAAATAATAAAAAAACCTTGAAAAAATTGTAGTTTTTTCTAAAATTTCAAAGGCATGGAAGAATGAACTTTATCCTTTTACCAACTAAATTATAGTACTTAGTTTTTTGATGAGAAAGAAAATAACCCTCTGTTAAAATTGTTAATCAATAATATTTAACCTTTGTTAAGACACGAAAAATATTGTACATGAATCAGTAATTGTATTATATAATTATGAAATTATTGTGATAGATACATAATTACAAAAAAGTGTAAAGCAATTCTCAGAGGAATATATTAATCAATTTTATAATTTTATATAACAACCAGGTTTATCTAGGACATACCAAACAAAGGGTATCCAAAAAATTTAAATATATCGAAAACATTAGCTCTAGTACATGAAAATAAATTCTATATTTAACAGAAAAATAACATGTACATTTCTAAGCAAGAGCAAAAGAAACACACGAAATGAAACTCTCCAAGGAAAGTACAAAGACAGAATAGGTAGAGAGAAAGCACATCCATACCCGAACAGGGATTCGAACCCAGGAACTCCCTGTCTGCTGTCAGGCACGCTGACCACTAGACAGGTTGGAGAACAGATAATATTTGTTAAATATTCATATTGAAAAATAAAAGCTAAGTAGGCTAATACAGTGTACAAAGTTCTTATTTGCCCTTTCTCCATATCCACAATTAATATGTCTAAATAAAGATATCTAAGAAAAATATGATATTTTTAGACAATTAATTAAAAATTACAAGCATTTTTTATTCAGAAACAAATTTGCGTACAATCAGTGAGTGACATTTTACACTTAACTGACAATATACCATTTAATAAAAAAACTATATAAAAAATGCATTTTCAATGAAATTAGTGATTTTAAATTTACTCAATATTACGTCTCTAAGCTAATTTTATGACTTTTTTCAAATATTTTTTTACTTAGCTGTTTAAGCAAAATACATTATGCCGAAGAAGATGAACAAATAAACAAACGATACTGTATAGTTCCCTAAAAAAATTTTGCAGGTTACTGTAAAAAAAATTGAATTTATATTATTTAAATGAAAAATAAGGAAAAACATTTATAATGGAAGAAGTAGGTGACTATTTTCAAATATTTCCCATACATTCATTAAATTATGTTAACTCGTATCTTATTTTTAAGTTTTTCTTATTCATAACAACTGTTCTTAACATGTTAATTCTAACATGTATTTGAATAATTTTTATATTAGTTAAATTCAGGTACTGATACATACCATTCTTAAAAGTTTTTGATTTTTGTCCATAACAACTGTTCTTACTAAGAAGTTTGCATAATTTTTAATTAAGAAATTTATGTTCAGAATTAACAATTAAAATAATCGGTTACAAAGAATAGCAGGAAAAATATCATAAAATTAGTAAATTATGCACTTTTTTGTATTATGCACATTACTTTTTTAAAGCAAAAAATATGGATTAATAATTATTATTTTTCACATGCAAGCTGCCAAATGCTTTGATTAAAAATTTGATTTTGTATGTAATAGTATAAAAATGAAATTAGCCATTAAAAATTTGCACACAATTTTTCCCCCAAATACAATAATTTGCAATTTTTTCTAAAAACATAGATTTCTTATTAAGGATTTATCAAAGAATTTTTTCGACTACCTAAATCGAAAATCAACACAAGATCTAATAACATTGATACGAAATGAATAAAGTTAGAAAGTGACAATTTTACTATTTTTCTGAATTTTAATAGCATTTTCCTTAACAATTAGGAATTCTGCTTATAACATTAAAACTGTCTAAGATCGAGGGTTTGTTCAGATTTCCAAGAATCAAATTTCAGATGTTTAAGGAGTTTTCCAGGAGTCATATAAAAAATTTGCATGAGGTATCGACGTTCAATAATTTTTTAAAAATTTATTTAAAAAGCATAGTTAACCAAATATGTATATGTCTATGCACATGCAATATTTTTCCATTATATTTGTAAATTATAGAAATAAATAAATGCAGAAATTATGAGAATATTTTTTATTTAAGTTAGAATCATATTTAGTAATTATTTCAAAAACCCTCAATTAATTTTCAGCTATAACACAGAAAAAAAAATTAAATAACTTTTATATTACTGAATTATACATTGTATAAAATAAAGAGTACTTTTAGAGTTTTTAAATATCTTCAATAGATTCCTATTTATTAATTTATTGAATATTTCAAGTTGTGTAGAACGCACACACACACAATCTTTCTTCAGATATAAATTTACTTACTGAAAACAAATACAACTATTAGATAAAGTTTACAGGATGGCTTTTTTCCAAATTATTATTTTTTTATCCTACGCCCGTCCTCGGCATATCTGCTATTAATCAGTGAGCTGCCCAATAAAAAGATGAACAAGTTTGAAAACAAGAATAAAGTCATTTTATAGCCTCATATGGTTGTTAGTCATAAACTTTAAAACTTCAGGGCAGCTCTTGAGGTGAGCAGCATCCATATCATCATGATTGCACAATGGACAACGAGCAGAATCCGATACAGCTATTCGATGCAGATGCCTTTGTAGATAGTCATGTCCAGTTGTCACCCGGAAACAAGCGACATCAATAGCTCGTGGTAAGAAGCTAGGGATTTTATTGTTCTCATCAAGTAGAGTTTTCCATTGCCTGTCCATAACTTCATCAGCATAAAGGGAAACTCTGCCATCCTTTATTTTACTGGGGATTACACTTTTGATGTTACGCAAAGGCAAAGGGAATTTGGCTGGATCATAAGGGAACCAGCTTTCGCAGGTCTGTCGTCTGCCTGCTCATTTCAAAAAGATCGCAGTGGCTCGAGATCCATTGCATATTATTATTATTTATAAATTATTACCAAGTTATTATTTAATAAAAGAAATTCTAAATTTTTCTTCTATTTGCTTTCAAATTCTTTTTAAAAACATACAACTTCATATCCCCATTTACAAATTTCTAGGAAGAAAAGAATGAATCTAAAATTTCAGAACATGCTTTGGGTTCACATTCATTAGCAGGAACAGAAGAATTACATTATTTGACAGATACATCCAGCTCTAATAAATAAATATGTTTTTTTTTCTCCTATCATATGGGATTTGATTCCTGGTTTGTTTATATTTGAAATACATAAGTCCTTTGTGCAAAACTGACAATGGCCATGTGTTTTTTCTGAATCATGCAAAAGTCAATCTTTGTATGTTTTTTTCTAGAATCCACTGGTCATTAAAAAGGTACTTTCCACCATACAAATTAAATAAATTATTTCAGCTTTTATTTATACATGAAACGAATTGATCCCGATTTATTGAAATTATACGCAAATTTCTCGAAGGAAGACATGAAAAGTATATTTTAACTCAAAAATTTTACATTTTAGGTATTAATATTAAGTGAATTCATGCAGTATAAAGAAAACAGAAGTAAATAGAAAAAAGGATAAATTAAAATCGCCTGACTGATTGTAGGTAGGTAGGTAGGTTATGGCGGACACTTTTGGAGCTTTATGCTAGGATGCTTGTAGCTCTCATTGAAGAAGGTATTTGGAGAGGATTTATGTAGTCAATCGACTAACCTTATTTAAGTAAAGTTAATTGAAGTCGGTGATCACTAACAGAAAAAGTCTTGATATGAGAAGAAAAATTCGGATTTATAAATTCATATTAGAAAATAGTTCAAGGATTTTGAGTTGTAACTTTCTTTTTTCGTTAAAATTAGAATCTGTTAGACTGGCGTAGAAATTCACAGCATGCAAGAATTTTAATTTCCGGATTTGTAGATAGTTCAAATATCCAAGAGAATGATAACGCTCCTATTCCTAATTTTTTCCGTAGTTGATTCCTCTGATGTTCGTACAAAGGACAATCTAGTAGAATATGATCTATAGTTTCAGGTTCACCGCACTGACAGCGGTCTGTATGCCAGAGATTAAACCTAAATAGAATAGAATTGGTAGGAAAGGATCTTGTTCTTATTCTGGCCAGCCATACGTCTTCTAGTCGCGATTTCGTTAACAGTCTATGTTTTTTGCGAATAGATGTGAGATGAGTGAATGCTTCAGCATATTTGCTATTTTTCCATTGATTGTAACTTTCATTAAAGTAATATTTCTTGATGTGTTGTTTCAGATCTTCAGGAGAAATAGATCGAATAGCATATTGACTCCCTGTTGCTGCTTTCGCCAATGAGTCGGCAATTTCATTACCTGCAATCCCTGAATGTCCTGGAACCCAAACTAACTGTATTGACAAGCACTTTTGAGTAGATTGAATCATTTGGGATCGAAGAAGTTGAATGATAGTTGGTGATGTCCTGGAACAATCTGAAAGAGCAGAGATGCAAGAAAGTGAATCTGTGAAAATGACATATTTTTTGGGTTCAGTGCAAATTTTAGAGACTGCAATAAGTAGTGCCATAGCCTCTGCCGAGAAGATGGAGTTTATGGAATTAATTTTCCCTGTTATTGATAGACTAGTTGTAAAATTGACTATTGCAATACCCACATTTGATCCCTGCTTGGAAGCATCTGTAAATATCAACGTATTTGTCTGCCATGATGACTCACAAACTTGGTGAAATAGCTTACTAATTATATCTTTTGGCAATGATTTAGTCTGAAAAGGGAGACTCGAGGAATAAATTGAGATTTTTTTGACATTTTTGGCCAGTCTATTGGGACTTTTAATATGCACGAGGTATTTATTCCTTGTTGCTCGAGCCACAATTTGGCTTTAATGGCTAGAGGATGATTACGATTAACTCGATTATAAGTTAGCTTTTCCCAAGCTAAAGCACAGGGGAATAATGATGACTTGCTTAAATTCCGAATGTAAAAGTTTAAGGAGAGCATTTCATGTCTAGAGTGAAGAGAAGTTTCTCCTGCTTCTTGTAGAACTATAGGTATGGGGGTCCACTTGGGAAGACCTGTGGCAATTCTTAGGGCAGTGTGATATATAGTTTCAAGGATTTTGCAATCTACTGTGCATGCTGAACTAAATATATGACAGTCGTAATCCAGACTAGAGACAATAAATGATTTTACGATTTGTAGAAGATGAGCAGTACGAGCACCCCATCTACTGCCTGCGATACCTTTTAAAGCATTCAACTTTTTTGATATAGCTTTTCTCTTTTCCTGAAAATGATGACGGAAAGATAAATTGTGTGAAAAATGTAATCCCAAAATTCGAACATTTTTACTCCAGAAAATAGGATGATTATTGATGAACAAGTTGAAATTAGGTTGTTGTCGTTTTGAAGAAAAGTTGATCATAGAACATTTTTGTGGGTCTATCGATAATTTCCATTCCTGACACCAATTTTGTAATATTCCAAGTGCAGATGTTAGTTTCTGCTGAAGTTTTCCCAAATTAACAGATTCATATAGTAGAAATATATCATCAGCGTACATGAAGCATTTGATGTCAGGGGGAAGGATATCGTAGAGGTCTGCCATAAACACTGAGAACAGGAAAGGTGATAACACGCTCCCTTGTGGAACTTCCCTATATGATGTGGCTGGTGAAGATAGCTTATTTCTCCACTTTACTTGAAAATAGCGAGTTGTAATGAACTGTTGAATCCACAAAGCAGCATTTCCTTTGATGTTTGCTTGAAGTAATTTATAAACTAGGCCATCTGGCCAAACTGAATCATAGGCCTGGGAAATATCCACTGCAAAAAAACAAATTTTCTAGAGGATCTGGCAGAAATTATGTGATGATGAATGATGGATAAAATACTGTCACAACCTCGATGTGGCAGAAATCCGTGGTGATTGGGATGAAAGAAAGATTTGGTTGATATATAGTCAATAAATCTCTTCAAAATCATTCTTTCCACTAATTTACACATGACACTAGTCAGAGATATAGGACGGTACGATGCCACAAGATTGGCCATCTTTCCCGGTTTTAAAATTGGAATGACAATAGAGGATTTACATATTTCTGGTACAATACCTGTAAGCCACGATTTATTTATCAGGGAGAGGAGGTAGTCTAGGTTAGTAGTAGTAATTCCTTTTAGTATTTTTGCAGATATCTTATCTGGACCTACAGACGAATTTTTGCATCTAGCCAAAGCTTCTTGTAGTTCAGATGCATTAAAGGGTTAATTGTAAGAGAAATTCTCACTTGTACTTAAATCCAGTGGAATAACCTCTAAAATTGGTGAACGAATGTAGAAGTCTGTAAACATATTAGCTTGATGGGTAGGATCTGTCACTGGAGAATTATTATGTAATAAGATCATATGTGAAGTTGGAGATACTGTAACTCTATTTTGGAGATTTAACAAATTAAAAATATTTTTTGATGTTCCAGCTGAAATTATTATTTCGTCCCAATATTTTCGAGAGAGATATATGAGTAGTTGATGTAGTTCTGCTGCAGTTCTTTTATATGCCATCCAAACGTACTTATCACATGTGCTTTTGGCTCTACGCCAAAGACGTCTTTTTTGGCCCAGGAGATAACCACATCTAGAAGACCACCATGGAGGATAAGGTTTACATGGCATTTTCTGCCATCTTCGAAACTTGTGAAGTTTATTTATGCAGAGATGATTGAATTGTTCAATAGAATGAAGATTAGAAATTTCATGATCAGTATTGATGGAAGCAAAGAATTCTGACCACAGGATACGTGATCTGTTTGGTATATGGTGATCAATATCTCCTATAGCTTTGCTAGTTTTAGATGATAAATGATCACTACCAAAACAATCTGGGTGAACTTCTATTTGATTTAGGTGATAAATGTCTGGTGATACAAAGGTGAAATCGATGAGTGAAGGTTTATGATGTGGGCCGTAATGTGTTGGAATTTCAGAGTTCAGGAGGCAGCAATTCCCTTCCTGAATCCATTCAAGAAGGTCATTTGCCCTTGATGAAGTAGAACAGCTTCCTAATGATGTATGTCTAATATTGAAATCTCCTATGATGATGTAAGGAGGCTGAATTCCTTGAATTATGCTATGAAGCCACTCTGAAGAAAATTTGCCAGGAGGAATGTAAACATTAATAATAGTTATTGTAGTATTTGCCACTGTGATCTTGACTGCTAAGAGTTCTCTGTCATCATCTGAGGGACGGATAGGAGAAAATTGCCTTGTTGGAATGTTTTCATTTACTGCTAGGAGAAGGCCGCCACCTCGGCTATCTTCTTTATCTTGACGAAAGATTATTTTGTTAAATAAAGATATCTTGTCAATTTTTTAACCAAGTTTCTTGTATTGCAATAATGTCTGCAGAGTTAAAATAATGAAGTTTCATATATGGGCGCTTATTGAGAACACTACGAGCATACCACGAAATTAATGAGAACATGAAAAAAGTTACCATTATTATGATTACTCTTTGATTTCTACGGACTGATGCACCCAGGATAGTAGTTGCGTTCCATCTGTTAAGAAATTTTACTACTTCCCTTTCTGAATTTTTCATTTTCAATTATTTCTGACTGCTCTTCAGTAGAGTTACCAAAATTAAATACACTGTTCACAGGTAAAATTGGATTGAACTGAATGTCACTATTACTAGGGTTTGATGATTGCTTTTGGATTCGATTACTTTTCCGAGTTTTCCTTCTAGCAGGGGATGACGAGAGACTTCTAGTTTCAAATATTTTGCTTACAGTTTCTTCAAATTTTTGGAAAATAGTATTAAGAATTGTTTCTTGTTGGGTTTGAATAGCTAAAATTTTTTGTCTACTGACTCTTCAAATTTTGTAAGTATTGAGGTGACAATATCATTTATTTTTGCATGAGTAATTTCTGATGGTTGATTAGACTTTACAATAGTAGCAAAACTGGTTTTAGAGCTTTTAAATTGTCTTCTTGCTGCAATAAAAGATAAATGGTTTATTGCCTTAAATTTTAAAAACCGAGTTTCTTCTTCACGAGCTGAACATGAAGGATCATCTGACGCGTGAGATCCTTTGCAGTTTACACAATATGGGACTTTAGTTGAACAAGGATCATTATTGTGATGTGAGCCACAGAGTCTGCATAAAGCTGTTTGTACTTTACATGTTTCTGTTGCATGAGTAAATTTAAAACAAATTCCACATTGACGAACTTTATCCACAAAAATCTTTATGTTTACAATAGATAAAAATACTTTAATTTGAGACGGGATATTATGTCCGTAGACTCTTACCAAGATAGTTTCTGAAAGTTCTGAAGATCCCTTTTTATTGAAACGTCGTATTTGAGATACAATAAGGCCATTATTTTCAATTTCTAATGCTAGATTTTCTAGACTTTCATCCACTGATATGAACGGGATAATAAATTTCGTAGTGTATTTGGAGAGTCACAGGAACATTTAATACTGTTTCGATTTTACAAATTTCTGTTGCTGTTTTATAATCATTTGTAGCGATAATTAGTTTTCCGTTTCTGGTATGTCTCCCTTCTTCAGACCCATTTTTGTTGGAAATAGCATTTAATAGTTCAGATTTTAACTGTGAAGGCCTCTTAGGAACTGAGGAATATCCTGCTGTAGGACACAAAAACACTGTGAAGTTTGAAATTCCAACTTCTGAAGCTAATTGTATAGCTAGAGGTGCATTATCATCATAGTCTAATATAGAGTTCGATACATGTTTTGGTATGCGATATTCACATTCAATAGGTGGTATTTCGTCTTGTAAGTCTGTCATTTTGAATTAAACATCTTGTACGTACTTGAGAAAATAAACTATAGAACTACTTGAACTAGAAACTAATAAACTAATTAATCTTATAGGAATTCCCGAATTCCTCTAAACTTAAATAATTTAAAATAAATTGCTTGAGTTCTTCTCAATGCGAATAAAGTTCGAAGAAGTAAGTACGTACCGTTAAGAGTTTGCAACTTTTTCTCCACACAACAAAAACCGGCCTGATTGTACAACAGCACGATCTTGTTTGATGATTACTTCACTTATCTTCACACACATAATCGAAATACTACATAACCGGATTACCATGAAATTATTATGGTTGAACTAGATCTTCAACAATTAAGAATACAACAGCCACCAATTAAAACTACAATCCAATAACTATCCAATGCTGCCATCTACTGGTAATAATAAGAACTAATTCTCAATTAGATTATTGGGCAATTTCACTGAAAATTTTAAAATATTAAAACAAAACACAAAAAAATTATAATATTTTCTGAAAAAAATAAATGCATCAAAGTAAGTAAGAATGCAGGAGTAATTCACGATTTTCAAAGAGTCAAATAAAAATTCCAAGAGCTTCAAGAGCCCTTAAATGATTTTTTTAAATTCCAAGTGTTGTGCAAATCCTGAACTGAGTCCATATTTTCTGAATTTACAATTCCTTTACATCATCACACGAAATTATTGCATAAATTATTGGGTGAACACAAACATAAGTTGGTTTCGTTGTATACAGAACTTCAATTATAATTTTTGATAATAAATGTGTTGTTTTGTAATGTAGTTTTCAGTAACTTTCCTAAAATTAAGCAACTTTTTTTTTAAGTAATTTTAAGTTAAAAACGGGTTAATTTATAAACGTCTGTAAAAATAATAAACTTAATTTCATAATTGATACAAATTACACAAACACAAATACATGAAACATTTAAAGAAATAAATTTCGTTATGAAAGAAATTGTTATAGAGAATGGATCTTCTGTTATGACATTTTTAGTTTCTCTATAAAACATAATAAAGTAAGTTCTAAGATAAAAAAAAATTGAAAATATATGCTTATATATATATATATATATATATATATATATATATATATATATATATATATATATATATATATATATATATATATATATATATATATATATATATATATATATATTACTTACAGTAATTTTGTGAACTAAAATTAAAATATCGTACCAAATTTGCAAAAAAAATTAATAAAAAAAAATTTGTCAATATCAAAAAGAGCAATCAAAATAGTAATTGAAATATGTTTACAAAAACGAAATGTACAAGGGAAATTGATTTTAAAATATAGATTTTTTTAAGTAAAACAAAAACGAAGAAAGAAAAAAAAAGGAACAAAATGATAAAATACACTGCATAAAAATAATCGATAATACGAATAAAATTTGGAATACCGTAAAATGAATCATTTTCAAGAAGTATTGGAATATCCAACATTTGTATATTCCCAAACCAGTTCTTATTTTCCTTTTTTTTCTTGACAGTGAATCCAGCTGTTTTCTGAAAGAGATCGTGTCAAACAACCGTGACCGAAAACTTCAAGCCTGAGGGAGTAATTTGAAGCGAACAGTGCTTAACAAAAAGGCTCATGGGAAGGTGGGAAAATACTTTTACCAAATTTACAAGCATTGGTAAATTATTTTTCATGATATATAACAAATGGAAAATTTTAATCAATTTTAGGAACTTCCTTCACAAGTTTTAAATATGTCCATCAGATGGAGTGATTTAATTACGACAGAGCCGCTATTCCGGAAAATAATCTTATAGGTTTAAGTGTAACATATTGATTTTGTTATTTCCATTCAATATTGAATTCATCCTGTAGTAAAATTTTTATTTTTTAAATACTTTATTTATTCTTTTTAAATAAGCGTAATTTTTTAATTTATGTACAGGCTTACAGAAAAAATTTAAAAATTGTCATTGTTAACGTGAGCATATTTTCAAAGTTCTTTTTTTTTCTTTTGAAAATGATTATAAATCACTTAAAGACCCTAAACGGATTTTTTTCCTTTTAAATTTAGCGTATTTTACCATATAAATATTTATCACGTTTTGTGAAAAAATTTTCATAATAAAATTCATGTTATTCTGAATTGGTACGTAGCATACTTAAAATACAATAAAATACTACTGTTATACTACTATATATATATATATATATATATATATATATATATATATATATATATATATATATATATATATATATATATGTATACAGTGTGATCTTTTTTAAAGTGACAGTGTTTGGAGTGTTCTGTAGCGTGATCTAATAGCCAAAATGGCACGAAACTTGGTAATTACACTAATCAAGACAAGGGGGAAAATTATTCCATAAAAAAATAGTACCAAAAATCACCACTAGGGCATTCTGTGGCGCTTTACATTGTATAACATGTGATTCGGATCAACAGTTCGTGGGTTCGAATCCCATCTTGGGAATGGATGTTCGTAGCGGTTCTGAATCCACTTTATAGGTCCCGGTCTAATTAGCCCTCGTGTGCAAAAAATGACCGTTGAGCGACAAACAAACCAAACCAGCCGTACGTAACATATCACGAGGAGTATTTCGCACTGTCCTTGTTATGTCGCCCTTTAGAATAGACATATTTGATACTCCATCAACAGAAACGCACGTTCCGGTAACGTGAGAGGCATCGTCACTGGAGCTCGTTCACTTCAGCTGAGATTATTTGTCGGAGCTGTTTACTACTTGCTTTTATAGCTCCTATTACTAGCACAGTCATTGCACAACATTTGCAGTTTTCTTTGATACCCGTGTTTTATGCTAATTCTCATTAGATTGTAAGCTACCGTAGCATGACAAAATACCCTATCGGTGACTTTTGGAACTAATTTTTTTTCCACTGAATCCTTTTTCCCATGTTTTGATTAGTTTAAATACCAAGTTTGGTGTCATTTCGGCTATTAGATTGCACTACAGGACACTCCAAACACTGTCACTTTAAAAATGATCACCCTATATACTAATAAATCTGTGTGTGTTTGAAAAATCTTTTTAGTCAAATTAATTTATATTTAGATAGTATACTTGTAAAAAAACGAATGATCATTTCTTATCGACAAAATCAAAAATACGTGTTTATACATTCGATACAAAGTCGACCGATGGCTGAGTGGTTAGCGCTCCTGACTCCTGAGCTGTGGGTCCTGGGTTCGAATGTCGGTTCGGGGATGGATGTTACTTTCTTTCTTTGTTCACTCTGTGTTTCTCTATCCTTTCTTCCGTGATGATGTATAAATATGGCCCACCCTATAAACGGGTTTGTGGTGGTATGACGCGGGTAACGCTACTCGCCTCCGTGACTTGTTTCACAGGTGCCCGCTGGGTAACGACAAATGAGTAGCAGTTTCTGGCTTTGTTGTGGCAAAGGGTTCAACCCTTAATAGCCCGCTGTTGGAAAAAAAAACATTCGATACAAATCACCTAATAATCATTGTTTACAGATAGCGCTCTCAGCTCTGCGATGCGATTATTTCACAATACTATTTAATGAGGAAATAAATAAAAAATAGTTTTTCTATTCCTTATTTGCTTTTAAATATTAATTATCATTAGTTTCATTGAATACAGAAAAGCAAAAAACCTAACTATTTGACAAAATGATATAATTTATTTGTTATTTAAATCAATTCTTACTAAAATCTTATTATAGATAACGTACTATACTATGGAACGCTAGGAATTTTTTTATGAAAGCAATCCTAAATATCGATTAAATTGTAATGGACATTTTTCTTGACTAATTTAAACTATTCAGATTTTTAGATTATTTATGATTTGTTAATAACAAATATTATTTTTAGTTCCGTAAAAGTTGTAAAAGGAAAATCCTGCAATTTTGTATTATATATATTTGTGTACATCTATATCACGAGGACCAAGAAACTCTTAGTTTGGGTCTTTCTTAAAATTTTCAGGCTGATTAGCAAAAGTGGAGTTAAATAATATAGCCAGTCAACATGTTTTTCATTTTAAGAAATGCCCCCAAGATATTTAAGATTTACATCGCTTCTCAGAGCAAACTTTCTTAATATTCTGGACTCAGTTAATGATAAATTATTTAATAAAGTGTTTTCAAGAAATGTTTTCCACTTATTATCTACTCTAATAAATATGCCAAAGAAAAGTAAAACTTTTTCGTTGCTTTACTAACTATACATTATTAAATTGATTTTCTCTTTCTCGCTCAGAACAGGATAATTTGTTTTACTGCAGAACTATCAAACAAGCCAAAGAAACAACATGCCAAAAAGATTTTTAGATATTTCGCAACATTAAAGTTTTATGATTCGATATAATATTTGACTAATGCTTTAAACATAATGAATATACTATTGAATAGTATTTGTCTCAGTGTTGAATATATTTTTAGTACACTCGTGTCCATAAATTAAGGATAATGCAAGTTCAGGCAAAGAAAGAGACAGATACAAAACAAATGCGACTTATTTGTCAAGTCTATTTATTAAACAAAAGGTAAAAAGCAAAAAAGATACTATATGTTTGACATCATTTATAAAAATTGCGATTTTACTCCCTGAAGCATATTTCAAAAAATAACCTATTTACAAAAGCCAATATAATATGGTTGATATGACGGTTAATACATTGTAAGCCCCCCAAATGATGCAATACATACTGTTATAACGTACCTAGTCATTCTGAGTATCAAAATATCGATCTGATCTTGGGGAATATTACACCACTCATACATTAACAATGCTCTACCGAAGTTCTGGTAGACATGTGAGAGAGAGATTGACGGGCTGCAATTCGTCGGCCAAGCATGTCCCACACATGCTCGATTGGATTCAAGTCCGGTGAGTATGTTGGTCAGTCCATTTGGGTTATATCCTCCGATTGAAGGCATTCGTCCACATTGTTTGCACCATCATCTTGGAACCATTGCCAAAGGCCTCTTCTTCTCGTTGTCTGTCTGTCTGCCAAAGCCTGGAGATGACACTCTGGGTGATTCCATGTTCCTCGGATACTTCCATCTGGGTACATCCACATTCCAGATGGCTGATAATTTTACTACTTAAAACTTCATCCAAATGCTTCCTTTATGCCATAACTATGCGGTTATTGCACTGAAAGGCTTTTAAAGCGCTTGTGAATAATTTTACTTCTTTTTGCAACCATTCCTTATATAATCCTCTCTAAGACTCTCGTAATTGTGACGTATTATCGGCGACATCTGATGGTTCCTTGTAATTTGCATATTATTCTTCAAGATGTGCGTGATAATTCAAAATGTGAAATTTTTAATCTAGAGTTCAATTTCTGTGTGATTCTGAATCTATAGTTTATGAACATGAATGTATTTATGAAATCTCAATGACAGTTAAAGTAAAATCAAATGTTACTTTTTAAAATATAACTATAATCGATATAAAATTTCCATCTAATCAACGTTGATCATTTTTAAAATACAAATTGTTTAATCAACATTATTGCATAGTTTAAAAAAACCTTAATTTTACGTAATAGTTATTACATGGGATCAAATAATTATACCTTAATGTAAGCTTTGACCAGTTTAGAAATAAAGAAAATTGAAAATAAAACTATTTTCAGTATAATAATTACAAAACTAGATTTTAAACAAAAAGAGCATAATAAATTTTTAAGAAAAGTTTTTAAAGGGAAGTTTTGTTTTCTAAAGACATGAATAGAATATAAGTTAATTTATTTTCTCTTCTGTCTAAATAGTGGTGCAAAGAATTCTTAAAATATATTTTCTAGGAATGATACTTCATCAAAATTCATTTTAAGAATTCAAATAAGAGTCTGATTTCAATTTCTATTTCAGTTACTGTATTTGTTTGATTTCTTTTACTTTTGATTAATCTCTTCAAAGAAATACTTATTACTTTTCCCTTAAGCAAATTGAAAGATATATCGAATGCCAAAATCTAAAGCAGCTTTTATGATGTGATTAACAATCAGCGAAGTTATTTCTAATTTATTAAGAAACCAGAAAAACATATTCTTTGAAAAATTTGAACTGAATAATATTTCAATCCAAAACTGGAAACATTAAAAAATTAATGAAAATCAATTTTTTCAACCAGAATTTTCAGAATTCTGCTCAAATCAAATAAGAAATATTCTTTACGTTTTTCTCTATTCTTAAGATGTTTTTCATGTAAGAAATCAAAAATGTAAACT
Source organism: Latrodectus hesperus (assembly GCA_037975125.1). Lineage (NCBI taxonomy): Eukaryota > Metazoa > Arthropoda > Arachnida > Araneae > Theridiidae > Latrodectus > Latrodectus hesperus. The sequence goes on from JAJQOW010000100.1 coordinate 127,749, forward strand.
TTTTCTGACTTACCTAACAGTCGCTGATTAACAACTTTTACTGGAACACTCAAATGATTGTTCTAGATAAATATTATTGCTGCTTATGATTTATGCAGACTTTGCTCAAGAAAAAAATACATCTAGTTTATGGGGTTTTTTTCATCACACTAACAATAATAATTATTACAGACATTATTTTGTAGGTTTAAACTACTAATTAATATTTTATAAAAATGTGAAAGGAATAATGCATGAGAAAAAATAAGAAATGGTTTATAAGACTTTTATTTAATATTAATAAGTTTTCTCTTGGATATAGTATTATATTTACGTTTAATTGTGCCCATAAATTATAAAATCATTTGAAATGTGAATTCAAAAGTAGTTTTTTAAACCTGTCATGAAATTTGAATTTCTGTCTGTTAAGGAAATTTATGCATTGTCTAGAATTTCTACTAATTAGTATAGTTAAGGAAAAACATGTTTTTCACATTTACATTTTAACACTTTTTCCCTTAATCACAGAAAACATGTAAGCAAATTTGTGCAAAATGTAAATTAAATATTAATAGATTATAAATATTTAAATCATTTATTCTTCTCTTTCACAAACAAATAAAGATAACTATTCATAAAGCTTAGCATAATTTACATGAAAAAAACTTTTTTTTAATTTAATTCAAATTATGTTTATGTAAACATTTTTTTATTTAAAAGAGCCAACTTTTTTACATTAAGAGATATTTTAAATATCGGAGGAATCTACTTCGAACAAATATAATTTATTTAAAAAGCTGATATAAAACGCAACAAATATTATTAATAAATTATTGTTAAACCATTCACAAAACATTTTTTATAAAAATATTTGATGAGCTTGTTTAAGCAATAAAATATTTTCAACACATATTACTTGTCATTTAGATTCACAGTAAAATAAATATTAAGGAGATTTAACACAAGAGATATCTTATGTAAAATTTACATAAAATTTGCCTAAGAAATGCATAGAAGTTGATGCTTGTAAAAAAAGATTACACAATCTCAATTCTTTTTCAATTTTTGAATATATACTCCTAAATGCTATTGTAAAGTTTTCTTAAATTTTTAAGCACTTTATATTTAATAATTAACGCAGATTCGCTTTAAAGGAAAGAAATCTTTGACAGTTATTAACATAATTAAAAAAATTGCATATGCAATTTATTTTACAATAATAAATTTCAAATACAAAATTTTTGTATGCGAATAAAAAAATTTTGAATATTAATAATGTACCAAATTGAATTATACACTTTGAGAAATTGCACAAATACATAAAAAAGTTTAATAAGATAGCATAATTTGTTAATGAATGGAATTGAAATAAAAATAAGTATCAAACAATTCATTTGATAAATTTATAACATTTCTTGAGACAATTTCAAGTGTTTATCGAAGAGGGCTGGTTTTTGCTTAAAAAAACTTCTTTTTCCTTTTATGTGTGTGTAGACAGTTGTAGTGTTTACCATATTTAATGGAAACACGAAAGTTACACTTTGCTATTATATGTTTTAGGAAGAAGTTCCTAAATTAATCTATTCATCATTTTTGTTTTATTAATAATTTTAGATTTCTAATTTATTCTGTGTGCCATTATTACATTGACAGACTTTTAACACATGTTGCTTCGTTGCATTATCTGTAATTTTGAGTCTGTAAGGTAGGGAAGAATATATGAGTTCCGCATTCAAATGAACTAATTGCATTCCCTGTATAATTAAGTTCTGATTAAATTTATTAACATATATTGAAAAGTTTAATAAAAAATATCAGAATTGAAGGCTATTGAATACAAAGCTAAATTATTTTTAATTTTAATGATTAATATTTTAAGCAAATCAAATCTACTAAATCCTTTAGAAATATTACGGTTTAATATAATACGCATAATGTTAAATTATAAGTAATTGTATCACGTCTTTAAATGCTATAAATATAATTTAATAATTTTTTTTCACAGCAAAGTAACCAATCTTAATTGATAAACCTAACTTGCTAAGCGTCTGAGAGAATCTTGCTATGTCACAAAAGCGATTATCGTTAGTGACGTCATCGGCGACAAGTTGGCTTTAATCTGTAATACTGATGATAGCAAATAAAATGACATCGTGAATAGCAAAAACTGACAGAGTTCGATTTAGTATATTTCAAGCTGGTAAAAAATTCGGTAAATATTGAAAAGTCGAGACTAATGATTTTTTTAAACTTCTAGTGGTAAAAAATTTTTTAACGATAATAATTAAATTTCTTTACGAAAATTCTATTTTAAGACTCTTTGATGATAAATAATATTTTTTAGCTGCAATTGTCTATGACATATTATTTTTACTTTATTTATTTAGTGAGCTTAAGTCACTGATGTTTATGGAATTTTAGAAATCGCATTCTTTATTAATGTGAAAAATGTTTTAATTAATTCTTCTTTATTAATTAAAACATTTTTGAATCATTTAAGAAAAGCTGCTACAAGTAATCTGTAATTCATGTTGTATTATATTAGACATTCCAATATTTTTTGCCTTATGTTTCTTATAAATATTCCAATTTGAAAAATTATTAATAATGACTTTGAAATTTAATAGATATTTAATATTAATTAAATCGATAATTTTTAGGTTATAATTCAAAAGAAAACATTCATTTAATTACGTAAACTAATCATAAAATATCATTTAAATATGTAAATTAATTTTCATTGGTTAAATAATTGAGTTATGTCAAATTTGTTACATAGCATCATTGGCACCCTAGCTTATTGTTGATGCTGTCATGAAATTGCAGTTACTGATAGCAAACATAATTCATTATGAATTACGCCTTCGTTTTACAGATTCTCTTTTAATGATGTCGCTCCAAATAGGGCGTATGAGGTATTCTGTAGATATTTTTGAAAAAAACTTAACTTTCAATTATTACAATATATGATCTCTTAAAAAGTTAACCATAATAAATAAAAGTTCTAATTTAAATCTAGATCCACTTTTCATAAAAAAAAGTTATATTTTCATTGGATGGTACTGACAGAGTTCTGTTTTCTCCAGTCCTTCAGTCTTTGGTATAGCCATTGATTTCGTGATTCGTTAAGATGTAACAATGAAATACTCGAGATTATTTTTCTTTATTTCGCTTTTGTTCTGTGGTAGGGGTCAAATGCAGACTTTACCGTAAATTCCAAAATTCCCATTGACTTCTTACTCTGATTTCATTGAGCTGGCGTGATCAGAGAGTGTCACAAAGGGACAATTACAGCTTCTGATTTTCTTTTAAGCTATCCCACTCCGAAATGTCAAATGCTTACTTTTGCATATGATTTTAATTTGTTTAATGATATATAGATAAATATCACAGAAATTTCAGGTTTTAAGTTCCTTACATAATTATATTACCTTCCAGATTCATATGTTTTACTAGTTAGTATAATTCTTTAAGTATTTTACATCTTTTAAATTTACTAAATATGTTATCTAATAAGAAGATGATAATTTTATCCAATATAAGATAAAAAAATGATGTCTTACGATTCTTGAATTTCTTATTTTGAAGAATTTAATGAAGGGCAGAAAAATAGTACTTCAATCTAAATGTTTTTATTGTTTGTAATAATAAAAAATTCTATTGGTATGATTTTATTAGTTACAGCAATAAATAATTTTACATATCTGCTAATTCTGAATTTTCGTATATATTTGTTTACTAATACTGTAGAACTAAACTATTTTAAAATTCTTAGATGATCATCAAAATTTCAATTAATTACTATTATAATTAGTAATTTTAATTAAAAATAATTAACAGTTTTGATTTAATTAATCATTCTGATTACTTATGATCAAATTTTTTAACATGGATCTGGAAACTTTTCGACAGTGTCATTTATTTAAGGTTTAATCAAAACAAGGCATAAGCAAATATGATTTCTAAATCACTTGACTTAGTACAAAATGCTGATAAAAGCAGAGGTGCCCAATGACATACAAACCCAACTCGAAGAAGAAGAAGAAGAAATCACTTGAATTAATTTGTTTCAATAAGTTAAAATAGATTTTTCACATATATATTTTTATTTATTTTTATTTGGGAAAACAAAAATATCTCCCTTTGCACCAAGGAATACCACACAGGGCCTGAAGGTACAACAAATGTACTACAAAACAAATCCAAATAAATCATGAGATGAAAAAAAAAAATAATAAAAGAAGGCAGAGAGAAAAAAAGAGATATAAAAATGAAAAAGAAATTAGATAACAGCATGGATAAATTTTATGAAATAATTAAAATTCTCTTTCTTTTCTAGGTCCACCATAATCGGGGGCCACCTGTTATTTAAGTCTTTGCAAAGCTCACATTCCTTTCTTCTGAAAAAGATGGGCATCCAAGAAGAATGTGAGAAGGGTTGTCATTCCCAGAGTTGCATTTGCACACCTCACTGTTATATATTTTTATAAAGTTTTTATTCATGAAATCTAAAGAGAATTTTTTTTTAATATTTTAGAAATAACTATAACAAAATTTGCTCTCTAATTTTTAATGATCCACATGATTTAAATTTTTTTCTGATTTTACTTTTTCATTTATAAATTTAATTATTAATGTTTCATTTGTCAGAATATTTTGAGCTTTATTTAAATTATTGATGACAAGTAAGTAATAAGATAAATTTATAAAATCATTTTTATCAATTTCGTTTGTTCATATGTTCGAATATTAAATAATATTGTTTTCAGAAGCAAAGATGAACTATTCGCCTTCTATGCTTTCTTAAAAAGCTTAATACACTATACCTCATGCATTTAAAATTGGAACTTAAATCTTTTAAGAACGAGGAAAATAGTCTTATAAATTAACAATAGATGGCAGCACAAACTTACAACAGAAATAACGAAAATAGTTTTGTGTTTAAGAATAAATAATGAATTATAAGCAATAAATGAGACGATTTCAATTTTATATAGTAAAATTAATTGAGAATAGGATTTCACAGAAAAAAGGCATCCAGGGGATAAAATTGCTCAGAATAAAGCACGAAAAACTTCTCAAAAATATATACAAATATATATTTAAAAAAGTGGAAACATCAATTCAATCATTAATATTTATTTTTTCTTTTTAAAAGTATAGTTTTGTAGAAAAAGTGTGAAAAATTGCTAATTTGCTCTTATTTTCATTAAAAAATGATCGCATCACATTAAAATTTCGTATTTATAAGATGATAAAAGGAACATGTCGCAGAATGTGTGTAGAAAATAAGTTCCCTTACAGATTGAAATATAAAATTTTGCATAGATCAGAAAAAAAAAAGGATTTCTTATTTTATGACATTAAATATGTATGTTTATAATATCTATGTATCCCGGTTTTCAGATAAAATGCCGGTATCTCGATAGGTTTACTTCACGTCCCGGTAAGAATTAAATTAAATTTCATAGATTTCATAAGAAGTTCTAAACATAATTAATTTTTGAAGGATTATATATATATATATATATTAGAAATGCTAATTAGTGGCGCAAAATGTCTTGATTAACGATCAGTTAGCTGTAATTGCTGAGCTATATTTCAACATTTGATTGGTGTGAATCTGACAGAATATCCAGAATATAACACTGAATGTATCTGGCTCATATGCAAGCTTTTTACTATAGATATTATTCTTAAAGAAACCTTACATCCAAAATTCACACGTGAAAGAGAAATACATTTTTATAGAAAATGATATCTTGTCACTCACCCATTAGTGAATTGCTGTCTTAGCAATTGCTTTAACCCATGATTAATGCTAGGAAATGCTCCATCTTGATAACAATGATGTCTTGAATTGCTAATTCTTGAAGTTGCAGTATTGCAAAATTTCTCAGCTTATCATGGTTTCGTTGACCTATGAAAGAGCAGCTATAGATTCTCTGGTTAATTATCATTTCAAATAATGTTGTTGTTGTTACTAATGACACTTGGACAAGCCAAGCTCCCTATGCCTTGGCTTTGCGAATTTAAGTCAGTTGGGAGCGTCTTTCGTTTAATCAGAGCATGATGAAGGTGAAAGTACAAATTTTGTTGTTCAAATCTTCCGATAGATGGCAGCGCCAGAGGATCTACTCCCTTAATTTTGACATTGTTCTGAAGGAGGAGTAAATTTCTCCAGACCATTGCACCCATAGTAACTGCTCAACGACCGACCACAGGACTTTCGATTCCACAGATTTAACGAGCACGTATATCGCATGTAGTCGGTGGATCTTTGGCAACATTGGGAATCGAACTCCACCCTTCCGGATGGAAGGCCGATACCCTAACCACTAGACTACCACGGCCCATTCTAATAATGTAATCTAATGATGAAGGTACTTGTTAATTTATAGAGTGTCATTTTTTCAAGTGGCAAGATTTGATTCGACGAAAATAAAGGGTTCTCCGCTTTCGAAATTGAACAATTGTGAGTGTTAAATTACCCAATGAAGTAAAAGTGGCTTCATTAACTCAGAAAATGTTCTTTGGTCAAGGGACATCAACCAACATTCAAGCATGGAACAGCAAAACAACGGTTTTACTAGCTTCCTGTCATAGATCTCCATCCTTCAATAATTGCTTAAAGTTGAGTTTGAATGCATAAAAATGCAATATTCACCTTAAGGATTTTCTTATAATGAAATAAGGCCTATACAATACAAGGAATACAATGTTAGCATACAGATAATGCTATATCTATAATTGAAGCATCTGCCTTTAATTACAGATATAGCATTATCTTCGATGCTGCAAGACTGGATTTCGCTTTTATCCTCTATCTAGAAGAATACTAAGTTTCTCAGTTGTTTCAAACTTCTGCAACATCTTTCATGAATCATATGGATACACAGGGGTTTTGTGTATCTGTTTCATACGACGAAATTTTGATACTGTTGACACAGAGCTCTACTGGTTCCGGTAAAATAATTTTACTAGTATTAATGCAAGGAAGACATGGAGTGCAGCGAAAGAATTAATACTTGTGAAGAAATTGTTTTCTGTTTAATCAAATAATAAAAATCTGAACGCCATGTTTTGTAATACGAATAACACCTCACAATTAAAATGAATGCAAATAAATATCATTTGTCTTACATCGCCATCTATTGGAGAAATTAGGCACTATTATTTATTTTGAACTCTCCGAAAAATATATTTGGGTCAAACAAATATAATTCATTTTACAGTCTATAAAGCGCTCAATTTATCTATAACCTCGTATAAATATATAAATCTGGAGAAATTAAGTTCCGAAATACATTCTCTTCATCTAAAATTACTTTTAAAGCATTTAGAACTCATTTCAAACTAAATGCTTAAGCAAAATTTTGTATTGTTTTTAAAACTTTTTTCAAAAACAATTTGAAGTCTACAGAAATCAAACTTTTTTTACAGTTTATTTACTTTTCAACATTAAATTTCTTGTATTTAAAACAAAAATGTTGATAAAGTCTGAAAGCTTTAATTAATGCTGAAAACAAAAAAGAAATTCATTTGAAAATAATAAAAAAATAATGTATATTAATAGCTCTAATTTTCACTTATTTTTAATTTAAGAGTAAGAAAGTATTTAATATTTCATTTCTTTTGAATCATTAATACGATTCTTACAAATCAATCGCTTTTATTTATTTTATCACCACGATGTTATTTTTATTTCTGAAAGTTTCTGGTTTCATTTAAAAGCCGCAATAATTGATAATAGAGAAATGTTCTATTTTTGTGTTGTAAGTCTAATGTCAAATTACAAAATTAATTTTCTTAGACAAAAAATATATTTTCAATAAATAATTTAAAAACTAATGACCGAGGAAACATTTTTCTATTATACTTTTAAAAAAAAATTATGGAAATAATATCGTAAGTCATTTCAGTTTAGTATTAAACACAAATTAATTAAATTATTAAGAAAAATTAAATTTAACCAAACACAATTAATAGGTATTTATCCCAGAATTATTTAAATTTCAGTTTCATTTGCATTTAAACGAATAAGTAGAAGTGATAAGTAGGACATACGCAACATATTTCACTGATTATTTGAACAATTTGAAAGTAAAAGTATATTAACATATCTTTCTTAACCTTAATAAATGATTTGGATCAACTTGAAATCAGAAGTATGTTTTTGTTCTCAGATAATTCAATTGTATATGCTATCTATTTTTGATTTATGTAAGTGAAGTATTCGAAGATTGAAAAATGTTTTGGAACGTAAAACATTAACAATTCATAAAATCAAGTTTTAAAATGTTTAAACGTGTTTATCACAAGTGCTTACAAATGTATAAAGTTTAAATAGAAATTTAAAAATATGAATTTATATGAAGAGAGAAAAAATTATAAACAAAACTTTAGTTATATTTAAAATTAAAAATTTTAATTCAAACTAATTTTTAAGCAAATGTGTTTTTATATTTTGTTTGTTAAAATTAAAATATAACTTTCCTTAAATATAAAATAGATTCTTAAATTTAGATGCATATTTTTAAGAAAAACTTAAAGAATTCACCATAAATGTGTTGAATTATACAAAAAGCATTACTCTGTAAACTATTAAAAGAATAAAACACGCACTTAAAATAATTATATTTATTTCCCAAAACTATAGAAAAACAAAATAAAAGTTTCCGCATCAAATTTAATAATTTTAGCTTTATAATCTGAGGAATAATTATTTTAAAAATAAAAGCAACATAATTGAATTTTTTTCCAATACATTGCTATCGTAATTGATCAAAAAACCAAATCTTGACATGACAGTTTAAAAGAAAAAGGTTTTCGTATTCATCAATAACGGCTGTCTTGTTTCTTTTCTAAGATGATGTTTTGGGCTTTATAAATGAGCAAATTAAATGAAGTAAAAACAAGTTTTTCCCTTATACAACAAGTCTTATAAAGAAAGGGTCAATGTTTTTTTTCTCCTGAAAAATCGTAAATTTAAATTAATATTATTTGTTCTTATATTTTTTTCTTCTTCCGGATTTGCTTAGTTTATAATGTACCGAGATAGTTATTTTAAAAAAAGATGGACATTTACAAAATTCCAGCTATGCTTATCATTAAAGTACTTTTAAATATATTTTTTTATAAATGCAAGTAATGGAAACAAATGAAATTCAATACACTTAGTGGTAACAAATGTAAAAATGAATTAATTTATCCATCCCAATAAAATAAAAAAATATTATTAGTTACATTTTAGGCGGGAATTTTCCTTTTAATAAGTTTGAAGCTTTGTTTTTAATACAATTGATATTAACTAGATAGAAGACATATATTAAATTTTAGAAATGAAAACTGCTCAATATTTTTATTAATTAATTTTTGATAAATGGATAGAAAAATTCAGTATTCCATTTATTTTACCGCTGAGAGAGAGAGAGAGAGAATTTAAATCCCTTTAATAATTTTCAAAATAAGAGAGAGTATTTAGTTACATACTAAAGGCATTAACATTAATAAATTTTATATACATTATACACTCTTAATATCATATACATCATGTAATCATAGTGAGTTTATTTTTATTTCAGTGTGTGTAATGTATCATCATTATTTATTTCACAGTTTGTAATTTATTATTATTATTATTTATTTCATTGTAATTTATTATCATTATTAATTTCATTGTGTGTAATTTATCATAACCTAAAATAATTCAATTATAAAATATGTAAAAATGAGAAATAAAAAATAGTCTAAATATTTTCATCCCTTGCAGAAATAATTTAATCACGAGAAAATAGTTATTTTTTTTTAAAAACTTACCTCTTCATAGATTAATTTTTCCGCTGAAACATCATCTCCAATTATATTGCCATTTAAAAACTTGTCATCTTGTTTACCTAAATAAAAAAAGATAATACAGCGAATTTTTATTTCAAAAGAATTTTATTTAATTAGTGCTGACATCTAACGTCATTGTGCAGAACTATTAGAAAGAATAATTTATTTCAACTTAAGTTAAAATATTTATCAAAGCAATTTAAATTATAATTTTATTTTTTTAATCATATATCTTTATATTATTAATAATATTACAAGGAAAGAGATAAATACGAATGACAAAAGAAATAAACATTCATAACTATTTATAAATATTTGTAAAAATATTTTTGTTAAGTATTGTATATTCAGAAAATTACAGAAAATTATAACGTGTATAATGTTTAAAATGAAATGTTCGTATTGCATAATACAAGAAATTTAATATATAATATACAAATTTTATAATTTTATTAGGTATAAATATAGATAATAAAAGTTGGGGAAATAATAAATGTATAGATAATAAAAGTTGAATTATTGAAATTTTTATTCAAGTATGTGAAAAACAGTTCTTGAGCCAAACTAAAAGTTGCACACATTATATTTTTCGCCTTTTTGATCACTTCTTTTTGACCAAAATTGTTTTTTGACACAGAGCAAATAAAACTACATTTAATATTTGCTTAAAATAAAAGCTTTAATTTTTATAATTTTAATACGTCGATTTCTCTGGTTTTTAATATTGGGACATACCGTTTTATCTTTTTTCTACATATTAATAAATGTTTAATAAAGAAAAATCAATTGATTTTAACTATATGTTATACTATTTTTATCATTACATTATTATAAATACATTTATAATTACATTATATGCTGTTTCTATTATTACTTAAAGAAAAGATTAATTTTGTTAGATTAATCACACAAAGGTAATTCATATATTTGCATTCAATTTAATATGTGATTGTAAGGATTGTAACTTTTTTCTTTTTGAAGATTTTTTCTCATAAATAATTTATGTTAAGCATAATATCAAGTTCATTTTGCCAGTGAAGGAAAAAAAATATAACTTTAACACGCGTGATCACAAAAATTAATTTTCTGTGATGATAAAATGTCACTGGAGGAAAAAATATGAAAGCCAGTATTCCAGTTGTTTACTCCATGGCCAAAAAAATTGCTCTACTATTCTTATTTTCATAAACTCTTGAATATTGCGGAAGTGTCACGTGTCTAATTTCGAAAGACAGACAACAGGGGCGACTTACAAAAATGTTGGGTACGCGATAAAAAAATAATAAAAAAGATATAAAAAAAATTAAATCATCCTTGCAGATTTAAAGTAACCATAAAGTGGATGTTTTGTCTTGTATTTTACATTTTGGTATTTTCTTCTGTACTGTTGTTAATGGCTTGAATCAATGGAAAACGACTTCTCACACAAATGCTTTGGCGTTTCTAAAAGAAATCGTTCATTTATCAAAATGAACTTCGACAACATTTATAATTTTGATTCCAAGGAGTTGAAGCCATAGAGTCGTTACTCGATATGGGTTACATGTCCAAATAAAAATATTGTTAAGTGCATTTGGCTCAAAGCGATTCGAAACGACTACTGAAATCATGATTTCAGATACTCGTATCAATCAATGTCTTACGCACAAAATGTTCATCAAATAAGAAAACAGAATTATAAAAGATTTAATTGATTTTGAGAGAACTTGAAGTGACGCTAGAGATTTTGGCAAACTGGAGATCCAGGGACAAATGTTTTACGCACAAAATGTTTATCAAATAAAAAAATAGAATTATAGAAGCTTTACTTGATTTTGAGAGAACTTGAAATGACGCTAGAGATTTTGGTAAACTGGAGAGCCAGGGACAAATGTTTTACGCACAAAATGTTTATCAAATAAAAAAAGAATTATAGAAGCCTTACTTAACTTTGAGAGAACTTGAAATGACGCTAGAGATTTTGGTAAACTGGAGAGCCAGGGACAAATGTTTTACGCACAAAATGTTTATCAAATAAAAAAAAGAATTATAGAAGCCTTACTTGACTTTGAGAGAACTTGAAATGACGCTAGAGATTTTGGTAAACTGGAGAGCCAGGGACAAATGTTTTACGCACAAAATGTTTATCAAATAAAAAAAAGAATTATAGAAGCTTTACTTGACTTTGAGAGAACTTGAAATGACGGTAGAGATTTTGGTAAACTGGAGAGCCAGAGACAAATGTTTTACGCACAAAATGTTTATCAAATAAAAAAATAGAATTATAGAAGCTTTAATTGATTTTGAGAGAACTTGAAATGACGCTAGAAATTTCGGTAAGCTGGAGAGCCAGGAAATTTTTTTTGAATTAATTAAAAACATAAATTGTAAAAGAAAAATTTCAGGAAATTTTGAAAGTAATATCTCAAATGATTTGAACATTTCAACACTAATTATTTAGAATGATAGGTAATTTTCATGTATTTTGAAAACATTTACAAACGGAAAAAATTATAATCAAAAAATGCTTCTTTATAACTAGTAAAACTCATGAATGGATTTTTCGCATCGTTGACGAGTCTCAGACATTCGATAGCAAACTTCGCCTTGTTTGTTACTACTCGAAGAATGTAATTTGAAAACAGGCAGCAAATTCGTTGACAAGATTTACGACGGCGTCTCAATGAATGTAGTAATTAACTATGTGTGATGTCAATAAAACTTTATCTGACGTGACGGATATTTTAATCCAAAGAGAATTGTAATAAAGTGATTTAATCATGATCTCATCAGGAACGAAAGAAAATCACTTTTATGGTTAATAAAAATAATTGGGAGTACATTTCATTTTTATTAAATTTCTTGGTTATTATCATTACTGCTCTCATTTTTATTTATGAGAAATTGGAAAAAAGTATGTTATTCATTCAAGTTATTTTTTAAAAGGCTTTGATGGAATCATAGAAATTTAGCTTAAACATAGCGTTATCAGAAGGAAGAGAGTTTTAATTTCGACTAACCCAAGATCCGTTTGTATACACTAATAGTAGTTGGTTGGCTTTTATGGCGCAAGGTACTAATAGTGGCTGAGACACGTAAAATATGCCGTGGTCACAATGTTCTCCATGTTGTTGTTGCATATTTCCCTATACCTAGCCCAAAGTTTCGCTCTACCAATCAGCAAAAACAGCTGGTTGGGAGTATTTGTAATTTAGAAGTAGGAACAAGCTGAAGACCCCGTAATATTTAACCTATCATCACAGAGATATTCTTTCAGATTAAACATGGAGGAAATTATGTCCACACCCTATTTAATCGTGTTCCATCAATTTTTGGTGAACAAGTTCGATAATCGTTTAAGAATGGATTTGAAATCACGACCTTCTGATAATGAGAACGACATACTAACCAACCAGGTCACCATGGCCGTTATGTCCTCCATGTGAAATGAAATCTCTAGAGGTGGCATGCTAAGATCTGGAGATCTTTTGCTTGGTCTTTGGTTCTAAATTACGGTGGCATGTTCACTTTATAAGGTGCTATAAAGTATATAAGTCAAAGGTACTAACCCTCTGATTACTTGATATGCTGGAAGGAGGAAATTTAGTAGCAGAACATTGGAAAAGAGTTGTTCTTTTCATTTACTATTTCCGTTTTACTATAAATAGTAAAAATGAATCAATTCAAACAATTTCTGAAAAATTAACTATATGTTAATAGAAAAATGCATAAGAGTGGTTATCGTTGACGACATGCGTAGGAAAATGCAAAAACTGAAATTTAATCTTTCTCAGATATTTTAAGATTAAAAAATAACGTTTCTAAGCAAAATTGATGAAAAAAGCAAATTTTTAGGCTCTTGAAATTCCTAGATCCGTCAAATAAACATGTCCTAATTGATAGTTTTGAAGATTACAAATAACTTTTTTCTAAATAATGTTAAAAAAATTTGGTCTTAATATTATGTCATTAGAAAGGGCTATTAAAATTTAATCGAATAATCAATTATATCAACTTCCCTTCTAGTTCTCTTGGGATTAAATATATTTGAATTCTATATCCGCAAATGATCTACAGCTGCTTAATCCTGTTATGCACAATTTAAAATTTTAATTAATTGTGTTTATGTGTTAAATTTAAGAAAATATTCTCACCATTCTAGACTGTTTAAGTCATTAAATGCAAAACTTTACCAAAAAAGTTTGCTTGAAAGCCAGACACTGTTTTGTAAATGAAATAAAAATATTAGTATAGATAATTTAAAATATTAAAACTATTATTATTTTTTTAATAACGGCGGGCACTGGGGGACTAACCTTTCACCATAACAAGAACGGAAACTGCTACTCATTTATGGTTACTCGGTAGGTACTAGTGAACCAAGTCACGGAGGCGAGTAGCATTAGCCACGCCATACCACCACAAACTCGTTTACAGGGTGGGCCACATTCACATATCACATCTCAGAAGAAAGGACAAAAGAACACAGAGAGAAAGAAACCTCAATACCCGAACAGGGATTTGAACCCGGGACCAACAGCCAAGGAGACAGGAACGCTCACCTCTCAGCCATCGGTCGGCTATATTTAAATTATGAGCTAAGATATTACCATGTAACATATTTCTAATGTAATCACTTTAAGTAAAAGTCTAAAAATGTATCACCACCGCATATTTTTGTACGTCTAAAGAGCACCAGAGATTTTTTTCGTAATGCATCACAAATCTCCTTCAAAATTCCATGCATAAATTTTTTGAATAAGAAAACCAGTACGCGTGTAAGCAAAATGTTCTATTACTCCAACTTGTAAATAAATTAACTGTTCTAGCATTACAATGGTTAGTTAAAAATGAAGTTTCCAAAAATATATATGTTGTGTTCTATAGTCAAAACTAGATTAACAGCAGTGACTTAAATTAGATCAACAACACTTTGTTGTTGGAGTGTTAGTGATCTTTAGTGATCGAGGAAAGATTCTTTGCGTCAACGGACAATTAAGCAGAGTAAATTATCTCCAACACTTAGAATGGCCGTATGACGATTTACAATCCTTCACAAAAATCCGCAGCAGCGTTCGTTGATGACTATCTGGGGATTAAAGTGTTGGTAACAAAATGAAGGGAACAAAACTGTTTTTTACCGTTTATTGCTCACAAATAAGAATGAATGCGAAGCTCTGGCTTCTCCAATAGAGTAGATTTAAAACTGCTGAGAAACAGTTTAAAAAATAAGAGCTTGCTTCTTAGTAATGATGACTGAAAATTCCAGAAATTAAGGATACTGACTTAAATATACAAATATCAAGAACTTAATTAGTCGATTCTCGAACTCAGTTCATTTTTCCAGCAAGGTCTGTGACATTTTAAACATATTTTTGTGATTTTAGATCTAAATTCATTTTTCTCTCTATGCACAAATTTTAGGTATTTTTTGGTATGGTAGATTTTCTGTATTGTTTTCAACACTTTTTATGATGTTAGATCTAAGTTAACTTATTGTATAATTTTCATTGTATTTGGTCACCCTATTTGTATAATTAAATAGATTAAGTTCTCGCTTAATTTTTTTGCAGCAGTTTGTTTCTAAAAAATTAAATACTTGCTGAATGTTTGTGAACGTGAACGCCAGCAGGACTCCCTGTACCTAACCCAGGGAGGGTTCTACCAGTTTGGGTGGAGTCTGCTGGAGAGAAAGAAGGAAGCACCAGTAGGGAAGCGCCACCCCTGCCTGTGGTCTCGAGCTCCCAACGCAACAGCTCAAATCAGAGTTGTAGGATAGTTGTCTCACTGCTTCATTGATGTTTCTTCATGGTACTTGGGCTCTCATCACCGTTCAGGGATTATGAGCTCCCTGTGCTCCGAGAGGAATGCTATCAGCGAGATGATTTTGACTTTCGCTTGCCGAGGGTGGATAACATTTTTCAAAGATTCTATTCTCAGGTTTTCGCTTGTAAAATGCGGGTTGTAAAATGCCAGGAGCTGGTGAGTGGGCACGATGTGGCATAGTGAAGTGGGTCACCCATTTGTCCACAGGCACAGTTGTCGCTTTCCCGAGCACCACTCCTATGTAGATAGCTCGGGATGTTTTTGGGAGAAACCCCAGGTGGATCCCGCCAGCCGTAGGAGCTGCTGGTGTACTCTAGAGGCTTTGGCTCCTTGATTTTTAATATGAGTAGACCAGTTAAATTTTTCGTCTATTATGACGCCCAACAGTTTGAGTGATTTAACTCTTTTTATTTTTAGGTTGTCCCAGTAGATCTGGGGGCCACACTGTAATTTTGTAAACAGCATATAGTGTGACTTGTCTACTGAAATTTCCAATTTATGGTTGGAGGTCCACTTCCTGAAAATGTTTAGAGCTTCTGTGGCTAGTCTGCCCAATTTTCTCTCGCTATTGGCCGCGACCACAAATGTGAAATCATCTGCAAAGGCCTGGAGGGTGATATGCGAGTTTGGGTCGATGTCTTTCCCAATTGAGGACCAGTTAAATTGCAAAGGTTCGTCTGCTAGCAGATTCCACATAATTGGGCCGCTGCATGATCCTTGTGGGCATCCTATTGATTGCTTTTGTATTGCCAGACCTTGGTTTGTGTTTATCGCTACTTCTCTGTTTTCCAGGTTACTGATAAGGATATTACGTATTTTCGAGGGGCAACCTTTGCTGTCTAGGGCCTGCATGATGGAATTATGCGGGACTGAGTCGAAGGCTCCTTTAATGTCAAGGGAGATAATGCAGCAATGTTTAGCCGATGTTTTGGCTGCGTTTGCTGAATGTTTGTGTGTGCTCGTAGAAGTATTGACCACAAAGTATATCGTTTACTTAAAACAGCTGTGAGTGATCATAATAAAAAATTAAAATGCATAAATTCTTAATAATAAAATTTAAACAGTTCCTATTTTAATATCAGTGCATTGAGTTCTCTTTATAGAGCTGCAATTGCAGTAATTTAATTATCACATTTTTTTGGAAAATTAGAATTATTAAGAAAATAGTTTAAATAATTATATGATAAACACTGGAATGCAAATTTTGAATTCTAAAGCAATTTACACCCTAAGCATAATACTTTCTTTCGAAATCAACATATTTTATCAATGCTCATTAACAACGCATTTTAGTTAAACGTTCGCATACTCAAACAATTTCAATAATAAATTTGTAATCTTTCGATCTGCACTGTTATGAAGCATTTCTTTTAATTAAAACGTATGCTTAAATGTATAAATATTTCATAATTGATATTTTTCCCACTTTTAATTAGTAATGGATGAGTTTTAACTGTGAGTTAACCAAAACTCGATACTATCGAATTTTTTCCATCACAATTAAAAAAATCTATTCTTATCACAAAAAATTCATACTGCTTTAAAATTACTCATCTAACCCAATTCTTTGTATTAAGTATATATAAAATTACTTTAAAAAGTTTAATATTTTGGAAAATAAAAAAAATAGAAATTTCTACCCAAGCCAACCATTGACTCAAAAAAAATTATATAATTATTTAATTTAATTTTAATATGTAGACTCTGCGTAAAATTTCAAAAAAGAAATGCATTTTTTTCCATAACAATATTAGCTTTCAAAATTAAATGCAATAGCCAGAATTCAATTATTTTGTTCAAGCTTATACACTATTTCATATATTGGGATTGAGCATCTACGTGTAAAAAGTTAGTATTTTAATTTTCAAGTCAATTATTCATGAGTTTGACTCTCATAATGGACGTGTATGATTTCAATGCGATTTGAATTCACCGTAAACCTAAGGGGTGGTTTAGTAATAGCATTTCACGCTCCAAAGCCACACGTCCGACGTTCGATCCTCGAGCTGGACGAGGTCGACTCGGCCTTTCATCCCTTTCAGTGGGTCGATAAACTGAATGCGAAGCATGTTTGGGAACTAAACACTGGGGGTTTCGTATTAGGCTGATCACCTAATCGGGACACATGCTTAGCAGCACAGGGCCTCTCGTTCTAAAAAACAGAGATAGGCACTGTAGGCCTTGGTACACATGGGCTGACATGCCACAAAGTTTAGTTTTTGTTTTTGTAAACTAAAGGTTCAGGTTGGATTAAACCTCGTGAGCTAAAAGTGACCCTAAAGCTACAAGCAGACTTGTCTGATGCTTACAAAAATGTGTGAAATTAAGTTATTATTTAGCATGTCGAATAAAAATATAAATGAATTTTATCACACTAAATATAATAAAAGTTCATTTTAATTTAGAAATTATAGTACACCTTTTATTTGATTAAGTATATACATATTCTTATATAAAGTGTACATAATTTTCTTCTTAGCAATGAATGTTTGATGTAGACAGTAAAAAAAAAATCTGCAAGGAGATTTTTCTTTGTATGATATCCGCTTCTTCGCGATTACTAGATCCACAAAGACGAAGACACCAATATTTGCAGAATTATACGATTTCTAGGCACCCGCTATTCTGATAATATAAAAAGAAGCAATATACCCCTTGGTTGCTGATGCCATTAAAATCAGCAAAATAATATAATAAATCGTTTTCATTTGTTATGAAAAGATTACTGAGAGACACTCTCTTAGTGTCTCACACACTGACCGTGTGTGTGTTGGTCACACGGTCAAATTATCTTAGTTAATAAAATTATCTTAATGATATCTTAATGTTGTCGAGATAGACCAAAAATAATGCTAGGAATTAGAAAAATCATCGTTTATTCAAGTTTATTATTAAAATTATTGCTTGAATTTAGTAAAATAGAAATGAAAATTAGGGTTGATTATTGTTCTAACATTTCCCATAAGCATTTTCGTGTTAGAACTGAAAAACAATGAAATACTTCACAGTAAAAATTTAAGAAAAATTTTAAATATCTGTCTATTTTGAAATATGACCAATAGGATATCACTTTTACTGAACTTAGAAACTGAAATGTTTGAAATGTATAGTTCAGCATTATTTTATGAACTATAATTAACTGAATAAATTCCCTAATTTAATTTTTAATTTTTAACTCTGGATGCTCAATACTTTCACTAAGTATTTAATTTTGAATGGTTTTTACCATTTAGTTATGATTTACCCAATCATTTGAACAAAGTGAAACAGTTTATTTGATGAGTAGTGAAAATTTTATAAAATTTAATCTTCTTTTTTCTAATTTATTTTTATGGAGTTAAAAGTATTTATATATAGTCGCATCTGGATGAGAAACGTACAATATCTCAATCTTTTATACATTTTTATTAAAATTTACTGACATTTGAAAACAAACTAAATGGCTTATTTTGAAAAATACCGTTGATTATAGATTTTTTTGTTAATATTTATCTAGATTTTTTTTGAGATCTGAGAGAATGTTGAAATAACACTAAGATTAAAATATCTTTTAGTAACTACAAAATGAAGTAACCCTTAATCTTAACATTTTTGTTATTTGATTAAAGTAAAAAAATGTAAAAAAATCTCAATAATTTCGTTTTTAAGCAGAAAAATTAAACGCTGAAATTAAAATAATCTCTATATAGTATGATTTAAGATTAGCCTATAAGAATTACATGCTCACATTTAAGTAATGCAGAATATTAAGACTGGAAAAACGAAAATAAAACTATAATTTTGTTTTGAATAATCACCTATCAAAATAGAGTTGAACGTTATTCAAATTAATCACCTTCAATTCTTTCTCTGAAGTCACATGTTCAGTAATGACCAATGACATACATTTTTATGCTTTTTGGAAATGGATATTGGCAATCCATTTTCAAACACTGCGTGATTCTATGAACAATTTCTGAAATATTAAGAAACTGACTGATCTTTTTTTCAATGTTCATTTTTTACTGTTTAAGGAAAACAGAGATGATTGTCAGAAAAATTCTAATAATCTATGAATCTTTTCTGAATAAAAACATTATAGATTCGCTTAATGTGCAAAGTATTGATGGGAAGTTATCTGAATGAATCAATTGAATCACTGAAATGAATCAATTGATATCAACGTCAATAAGACAAAAAAAATATATATTTCTTTTTATTTTATATTTATGAATTCTCATGAAAACATTTCCATGAATAAGATAATTACAATCGAAATTAATGCAAATTAAGTTTTGCTTTTAAATATAGATAAGTTTTTAACATTTTCTTTCGAATAATTTAATGCTTTTACATTTTTCTTTACTCTCATGCATAAGAATTTGCTGTTTCTTTTGAGTTTATTTTCCAGAATATTTAAACTCAAATAAATCTGGGGTGCAAATTTATATGCGATGTGGAATTTGCTTTTGTAATATATTTTATGATAAAGATTCCCTTCTTTAAATTTATCGGAAATAACTAGAGAAAATTTCAGGAGTTCCTCACTTTGCTTAAACTTTTATTATTCGAAAGTGATTCCAAAGTTACTAGTACACATAAATAAGAAATCTTTTTTTTTTTAAAGTCTGATTTTAATTTTCATAGAAAATTTACTTTCCAAAATAATTTGAAAATAAACCATATTATTTTTCAATAATTAAATAAGTATTTTCCAAACAAATGGAGCGAGTTAACTATAACTTGAACTTTAATAAATAATTTAATATGTTTCGGAAGAAATATTTTAGGCAAATTTTTTACATGTACAGAGAAAATCATTCACATTTGCAAATTATAATTTTATGTTGAAAATATCTATAAGCAATATATCCTGAAAGTACAAAAATGTTCTGGACAAATTAAGTTTTCACAATGTAAGTAAATTTTGTAGTGTTTAATGTAATTTATCGTATAATGTTTTATACATTTAAACAAATGCATTTCTTAATACAGGGAATATTTTAATCCGATTTAAAATGCAACATATAATTTAAGTTAAGTACATAAAAAGCAATATTTTGATATTAAAAGAGGCAAGATATATTTCCTTAAAAACTATATATTCTTGGGAAATGTTTAGTACTAAAAAAAATTACAAATTTCACCACAAACAAGGAAAACAGAAATAAATATCATATTAAAAATCAGCTCTTCCCTGGGGAAAAGCAAATGCAAAATGCCTTAGGCAACAAATTACAAAGAGGCGTTTCGACAAGAGGAAATGAGACTTCTTTGATTTTAATTAGCAAAAATTGAATGTAAATAAAAAATATAAATGAAGTTAATGAGAAGACGTAAAATTGGTTCTGATCGTCACATGTCTCGTGGTAATATAATAGTTATCCGAATCATTTTGCGCTTTCAATGCTTATTAATATAAGATGTTTCCTATTTTATTCTCCAAATCCCTTTTTTTAGAATTTATTTCAAATAACAATTATATTTTATTTGGTTAAATTTAAAATGAAATTATTTGAATTTTATCAGTTAACAAATTCGAGTTTAGTAAATAATGAGAAATACGAATTTGAGTTGCATTAACTTATTTTTAAATTCAAAATGACATTAATTAGGAATATTTTATGCTATTATTCTAACCAGTTTGACAATAACAGTTAATAATTAAAAAGTTATAATGCTATGAAGTTATATTGTGATATAGAATAACAAAATAATATTAAATGTTTTAACGATTGAAACTGAAAATTTATTCATAAAAAATTATATTTTCCATAGATTGATTTTCACTCGAAGAAAAAAAATTAAAATTTATTAGATATGACGTATATTTGGAAAAAGTGTATACGTTAAAATTTTTAAGTTTATGTGTTTAGAGTTTCAAATACTTAAAAAAATTTATGAAATGTTTAAATTCTATTTTAACAAATTAATGAAATTAATTAATTAAATAAAAATGTATTAGATTTATTGATTCATTTATTTCTCAATTTACTTTATCAATTTTAATTTACGCAAAAACATTAATTACTTGCATTTCGTACTTTTCGATCAGACACAAAAACTTTTTCTCTAGAAATTATCACTGGAAATTACATTTTTCAAAGTCTTTTTAAGTTAAATTCTTGTTTAGTGTTTATGTAGAGGTAGTATAGGATTTATTTTCATCCATTATATAATTTTTAAATTTTAATTTTTTAAAAAAATCTTGAAATTAATTTTCCGAAACTTCTTTTTATTGACACGACATTCTTCAAATTTTACAAGTAATTACGAATATAAGAAAAAGAGAATAATTTACAAATATAAAAAAATAGAAAGAAAAATAATTTTAATGTGAAAAATCTTTTAAAGACAATAAATCAGAATTACATTATATTACTAAATAGATCTTCCGTGTAACAGGTTTTCTATTGTTGCTCATCCAACCTTTCTGCATAAAGCTTAAATACTCAAAGTAATGATCTTAATTTACTAAATAGTCAATATTTGAAAAATCATGTAATAATCAAATTCCAAAATTTTGAAAAATTTTCATGAATATCTAAATAAAAAGTAGAAAAAAAGCTTTTACTTTTTACATATGTCAAAAGCTGTATTTCTCCTTAATTTGATTGTATAATTTAATTCCTTTGTCAAATTATAGCTTAAATATAGACACGTAGATATCTAAAAGCGATTTTGTAAAATATTTTCCTTAAAATAGTGAGAGATACGATGAAAGAAACGTAACATGGATACATATTAATTGGCCTGAAGCCCTAAATACACAGAAAAAGTAGAATGAAATATTTTATTTTCTGTCCATATGTGTTAGTCCTTTCAGAAAAACCTTTCCAGAAACTTTGTTCTGTGTTGCGTTAAACATATTCTTTCTTTTATATCCTATAACCATTATTTTTAATTGTGCTCATTTGATACTCATTTAATTGTAATTGTTTTTATTTTGTGGATAATAATTATTTATCACATCTATAAAGTGAGAAAAGAAACTTTTCCAATTCATTTTCATGTTTTTCATGAATAATTTATTTATCGTTGTTATTTAAAATGTTATTTGAGTATAAGCAATTAAATGAACCCGTAACGCTTTAACTCGATATATGTAACCTCATATTTTATAAATGCCTTTAGTTAATGTCTCCTCTTCAAACTTCAACAATATGTCAATGGCAATATTAAGCAAAATGAAATAAGCATAAGCTATGACAAATGTAAATTTCTTAGTCAAACAAATAAAAAAGCTTGGAGTGCACATTAGCTTCTTCGCACGTAATATTGTTAAGTTAAAATAATTGAAAAATAACCAAACAATATAATTATGTGAAATTTTGATTTTTTTACCTTAAACATTAATTTGAAATTTTGAAATATATTTAATTGCTTTGTAATTTCGCATAACGAATTTTTTCCAAGTTAAATACTATAATAAAAGTATTCTCCATACTTTTACGATATATCAATTGATGTACAATGATAAAATGGACAAAAAAAGGAAAAAAATCCATTGGAATTAGAAGAATGCTGTTACTAAGACGTTAGCAGCAGATAAAATATAAATCAAAGCCCATTTACTGTGGAAAGGGAAGACCCTAGAAATATTCAGGGTTTCTTTTATACACACATGTGTATATGTATATAGACATCTATATATATATATACATATATATGTATATATACACATATATATATATATATACATATATATATATACATACGTATATATATATATATATATATATATATATATATATATATATATATATATATATATATATATATATATATATATATATATATATATATATATATATATATATATATATATATATATATATATATATATATATGTATGTTAGATTATATTTTTGAATTCAGTAATTTAGGATCTAATAGAGAAATAGTTTGCAATTGGGTAAAAACTGAGGGTGTTATATGAGGCGAAAATCGAAAATAGTTTGAAAAAATATTTGATTTAACGTATAGTTGAAATCATCTATCACTAGCATAGATATGAACCTCTTCATGACAAATAGTCTTCTGCTCTCTTTCGAATTGAATGGGCTTACTATACATGATGATACTGGGGGTAGTTTAAAGTAAAGAAAAGATCTTAAGAATTCTCGCAGACACTTCTTAGACCAGCAATTGATTTCAGTTTATATGTAAAATGAATTAATGCTTTTAAATTTAGTGTTGCATTAATGGGTTGTATGAAGCAAAAGATAAAAATATTAATTTTGCTTTTAGTTTAGTTTAAATTTAACACACACACACACAATGCGTGCCAATAATGCGACGAACTTACTCAATTATGAATAGAAATTCAATCCCTTATTCATAATTGAACAAAAGAGAAAGAAATTACCCCATATCTTGAGCAAATTTCTAAATTACTTGGTGAGATTCTTGAAAATCATCCAATTTTTACAATAAAAATAAAATAAGATAATAATATTCAGTAAATCAAAAATTTGTCACTTAAGTTTTTGCGTATTTCCCTGTACCATTAAAAATTTGGTTTATAACAGATTCTCTTACTGAAAGCATATTAATTACAATAAATGAATTTCAGCCAAGAATTGCTACTTCTAAGTGTTTTAATAGTTTACTTACTAGGACAAAGTAGTTGCTGGTTTTAAATATTGCTATATAGTAATAAAAGAAAACAATTGTAGGGAATAAATGCAGTGTTGATTGATCCTTCACAATGATGAATGATACATGCGTAGAATAGCAACGTAACAATGATAATGATAAATGATGCATGCGTAGAATAATTTGAACGACATAATGAATTTTTTTATTTTTTTATTTTATTGCAATATAACTATTGTAAATATTAATGTTAAGAAATAAAAAGAATTTGTAATAATAAGTCCAAACTTCCTGCTAAAAATGTATATTTTAAAATATTAACATATGCGATAAGAGTTATTTATTTATTAAAATAAATTACTCACAATTAAATGCATTCGATTTTGTCACCACATTCAATCTTTTATAAATTTAATGCAAATGCTTTTGTTTGAAATGCAAATGACAAAATACATTCTTTCAACACTCTCATTCTGCAAATAGCTGCAACTCGTTAAGCTACTCCTGTAATTATGAAACTTCTATCTTTCTTAGAAATGATTAATTTGCATTTGCAAAAGAAATAAAGTGAAATATATTTTTAATTGTATCCGTATGCGTCTATCAACTGCGGATGAGTACAGCGTAAACAGAAAATAATATTTGATTTTAAAGTAATGAAATGTTTCTCTTGGAACTAATGCATCAGATTTATTTATATATGATTATCTAATGTAATAGAAATATGATTAAAATATAGATTTTATGTTTAACTAATGATGTTTAAAATATTAAATTTATTTAGGATCTTTTTATCCAAAAATATCATTTGTAATAAACAATTGTCAATAATTAAATTTTCCACTATACATTTTGTATTGCGCAAAATTTACAGATTTCAACATGTCTCTAATTTATAACAATATCTTTAGTAGAAATGATATGCAATCAAATTTTATAATTTTATCTAAATATAAAGACCTTTTTTGAATAAATGAATTATTCTAATTTAAGAATTATTCATAAATAAATTTCAATTATTATTTTCTAAGATGCTTACGAAATAAATTTGCATAAAATCTGGAATTTTTTCAAAATAAATTTAATTTTGATCTAAGAAAATAAAATAAAATAAAAGTTTGAAAGAATGCGTGTAAAAATTGATTAAATTCCTTTCAGAGAAATTTGTTGGCTTTTCAAGAAAAAAAAATCTTAAACAGTGTGATTTATACATGCAATTTAAGTATAAAACATCAAATTATATCAATTTTAATGCAAATTAAAAAAGGTATTATAGAGCCTTCCCACGTAAAAATTTTAGATACCTTAAATATATATATATATATGTGTGTGTGTGTATAATATAATATATATGTTGTTATGACACAGAGAAATTAATAGATTACGAGAAGTGAATGATTTTATCTCCAAAATTAATAGGCTTTCTCAAAATTAAGAAAAATAATTATAAGCCTGAATAATATTTTCAAATATGATATTTATAATACACAAATATTAATAAAATCATCAAGTATATATATTTTTAATTTACCATACGTTATATCTTCATTTTGCTCATTCTAGTCTGTTTCGTAGTTTCTTTAATATATGAGAATTCCAACTACGACACCTTTCAATACCATTGTTAATTGTTTTTCTTCTTTTTCACATTTGAAGTCGGATTTTTTATCAAAAAAAAAAAGCTTTTATACTAATGAAGTAATTTCTTTATCAGATTCCTTTTTCATTAATGCTTTGTATAACTTATCTTTTGAAAATGAGGAAGATATTTTTATATGAATTTTCATTATGAAATTAAGAATTCGGTCATGAATTTTTCCTGAGAGGGTAAAAAGCATCATTATGCTTTCATTATTTTCTGTGTGCAAAATTGCGCTTCTGAAATTAGTTTGTAATCATTTAATTTCATTTTTTAAAGTTATTTAAAATACAAAAGGAAAATGATTTTTATTCTCTTTCCTATTGAATAAAGGGAAATATATGATGCACTTCTGATTTATACTTGTACATTGATTCCCACTCTTTCAAAATGGTAATATAGTTTGTTATCTTGTAAAAAGCTTTATCAAAAAAGCAATACATTACAGATCTTGTTTGAACGCAACCCTTTGTTAAACTGTTTACCGGACTGAGTCAAAATGATGAAATAATGCAAATATATCATATAAATAATGTATATATATATTGTATATACAGGGTGTCCCAAAACGACCGCATAAGCTCTGCACGGCCGGCTAGATTCTTCGTAGGGAGTACATAAAAACTGCCCTAAGAAGCGTTCCTATACGATCCATAGTTTACGAGAAAAATACGGAAAACAAAGTATGACGTCACTTCCAGTGCAAGAAAAAACACTTTATTGAATATATCAACAGCATTATATACGCAATTTAAAGCAGATATACACAATTAGCATATACACAATTCAAAGTCGCCGCCGTGCATGTCGAGGCAAGCTTGAGCAAGCCGTGGAATGGCTGTCATCACAAGCTACAGCATTGCGGTGTTCACCGATGTACAAGCAGCATGCAAATGAGCAACTAAGTCCATTGATGTGGTCACTTCGTCTCCGTACACCAGCTCTTTGATATGACCCCATAGAAAAAATCCAACGGTGAAAGATCTGGTGAACGTATTGGCTATAGAACCGCATTCCCACGTCTGATACAGTGGCCGGAGTATTTCATATCCAGCCAACCACGAACAGAAGCGCAGAAATGTGCCGGAGCCCCGTCATGCTGGAATTAAATCCCTGTATCACCGATAATGGTATGTCGTCGAGGAACTCGGTTAAAACCTCATTAAGAAACACCAAGTATGACTGTCCCGAGAGCCATTGAGGCAATTGATATGGTCTAAGTAGGCGATCCCCGAATATGGCGGCCCACACGTTAAGAAACCTTTGTTCCTGATGTTTCTGCGGCCGGATTGCATGCTGATTGACCTGAGACCACATATGGCTGTTGTGATGTTTGAATACACTCATCACGAGTGAAATATGATTCATCAGTCCACAGGCTAAGTGCTATGAAACCATTATCTGTGTTCTGTTGCTACAACAGCCATTCACAGAAGGCCATGCATTTCTGAAAGTTATCTGGTATCAGACCATGCACGGTTGTGTACCGAAATGTGTGTAGCCTCTCAGACCGTAAAAGCCTGTGCACAGTACTTTTACTCGAAGTTATTTTACGGACTAATGCGCGTGTGATTACCTCTGGCGTCTCTTCTACCTGCTCCAGATTGCATCCGCCTTTGCTACCGTCAGGCCGCTCCGCGATCTTCCAGTATCGTGAAGATTATATATATATATATATATATATATATATATATATATATATATATATAATATCATAAGCTACTGAATATTTTTAAACTATTCGAATTATTAATCAAAATATCTTAAGTGTTAGATAAATGTGATCTAATGATATCTTAAGTGTGAGGTGAAATGTATAATAATCATTTATAACTATGATTAGTACTATATGTTACATTTATAGTATATGAATGGAATAGAGTGAAATAGTTGCAAAAAATGTTTGATGGATAGTAATGTAGAATCTATTATAATAAATATTTCAATAAAGCGTCTTTTACTTCTTCTTAGTGATGCTTTTGGTAATATTTAACGTCAGGAAGCGGATGACTCGATTTAAAAAACGTGTTTAATAATGTCCATGTGAGCTACTTTCTTAAGATTTTAATCATAATTTTTTTATAAATTTGCAAAAAAATGCACAACTTTTCCTACATGTTGCAACATGAATTAGAATCTAAAATGTGTAGTGATGCTAGTATGCAAAGTCACCTAAAATTCGGGAATTCTTTTATCACTAAGAGTACATTTGAAATTTAAAATCCACCAAGCATATTAGATTCCAATGTATTTCCCATATTACATAATTAATACATAGGAAGAGGTGTATAAATGTTAGATTTCCATTAAAATATTTGATATTATCATTTGTGAATCCTTTGAATAATTAAATATGGCTGAGAATAATCTTGTTGAAAATCAGTTCTTGAAGTTGCGTTAAAAAGGGACAATGATCATGGAATGTATTTTCTATGAACATTAAATGATTTTTTTTTGTTCAAAAGTTGCTAAAGATTATCAAAATGCTCGTACACATAAACAAAGTTAATTCCTTAACATTAAACATTTTACAATGAATTATTTCAGAAACAAAATTTACACCTTACGAGGTAAAGATTGAAGTATTTAACACAGGTGAAAGCATGCAAGATTATAATCAAAATTAGTTATATAAGAGTAAGCAAAGAATAATCTTGTAATATTAATAGTCATCTTTTAGAGTATTTATCTTACACTTTCTTGGTCACATATTATGTGAACAATTTGTGTAGCTAATTATTTGAAAGTCATAAATTCATCTGTTTTATTTTTAAGAAATGCATGAATAAAATTTATGATATTATCATGATTATGCAAGCATGAACAGCAATTTGACGCTTGAAGTTGTAATAGAAAGAAGGGATTATTCCATAAATAAATGCTAACTGTAAAAATTAGCATCAACAATAATATTTAGTAAGTAAATAGGCATGCTGAAAAAAGATTATTAACACTATAATTTCAAGAAAACATAAATCAGCAATGAAAACATTATATTACAATTTAAATGGAATTCAGTCAAAAGATTTGCAGAAATTTAAGAACGTTATCTGTATTACGTCTGTGTATATAAATTATATAACATATTATATATATTACATACGTCATACAACTTATATACAAAGAAAATCAAACATTAAAAAAGACGTGATTAAAAATATGGTATAATATTAGAAGTGTAATTATTAAAAAAATGTACAATTTAAGTTTAAAGTGTCTGAAAAATTATTTATGAAAGACGAAAAACAAAATAATGAAATTTAAAAAGAACGCAGTCAGAAAATATAAAATAAGCTGAGCATTAAATAAAAGTATAATATATATTATGCCCATAGTTACTGAAACTATACATAGCAAACCAAAAATTACCGGAATGTTTAATGTTACGCCACATAAAATTGAAAGCAAACCCTGTTAGGGGAGTAAAGGGAACATTTACCAAATTTGTAGATAAAGATATATAAGCATGATAATAAAAAGTGAAATTTATACTTGTATATTTTAGTATACAAAATTTTTTAAATAAAACTCTTTATACAAAGCTTATAAAATCATAGGGTAAATTTAACTAGAAATCCTAAGAATACAATAAAAGTTATATAAAATGACATAAATTACAGCTGAAACTAGTCCCTATGATGAGTCTAAATTACTTTTAGACACTAATGATAAACATGATTGTATATAAAGAATTTGAAGAATCAAGTTCTTAAATGAATAACATTTAAAAGTTTTGTAATGCACTGTTTCCTCTGTTAGAATATTAGTCTAATATTTTATTTTTAAATTCGATAATACAGAGTGGAGATTTGTGTAAAATTAACAGCCAAGTAATATGATTAATATCTTTAAGGTTACGAGACAGAACACTTTCTCATCACTGCTTAATAATCCTTTGTAAAAAGCCATGCTTTTTTGTGTTTATATTCTCTTCATAAATTTTAAAATAGAATTAACCACAGAAATCTGTTCATGCTGTAAACATTAAGAAATGTTATTTCGGCGAGAGATTTTTCCATAAAAACAGAAAAAGCTACCTTTATTGAAGTAGCTTTCAGTCACATATTTAACATGATTGAAATATTTAATATCATCAGCGATTTCATTATTTTGAATTTTTATTTGGTTGTATCTTCCACAAATGAATTTTTTTCGTTGCCAAAATTGGATTTCTCTGATTCAAACTAACGAGTTTTTGGTTAGAGATAGCATATTGCAAAATTTTTCTTTGAAGTGCTGCTCAAAATACCATATGAATTATACCGATATATTATTTATATTTTCATTTTATTTAACTGTAACCTAGATTTTTATTTCTATTTTTTGCTTGCTTTTTAGTTAATATTATTTTATATTTTTAATAATTCCTTTTAATTTCTCTCTTCATATAGTTACTTTTTACTTTTATATTAGTTTCATAAATTGTTCTAATTTTTTTACCATTTCGTATATGTATATATTTTTTTAAGATTTTATATTTTTGGCAATTTTTCTTCCCACCATCTTGTTTAATGTTTTAACTGCTCAGCATTATTCTTATATATTTATTTTTTTTTTAGTTTGCATAAATATATCCTTTGTTGTTTCAACAATATTATCTTTTTTGGGCTGGAGGTGCTGGTAACAAATTATTTGTGTTTTGTCAAAGCCTTAGCTTTTGTTCTCTTGATGAAAAGAGACAAGTTTTTGTTCACCTCCATTTTTAAACCTTACCTTTTTTCTGTTCCCATTTTTCTTGGTTCATTTTTTCTATCCTTAAGATTTGGATGTTTATATTTTCTTTTCATTGTTGATTTAAATATGTTTCAACAAAACTTCTTTGTTTATTTTACTAACTTTATTATTTTAAATGAATGTATATATATATATCTATATCTATCTATCTATATCTATCTATCTATATATATATATATATATATATATATATATATATAGATATATATATATATTTCATTAGTATAACAAATACATGGATGATGATTTACATTGAATAAAATTAAATATATTAAAGAATATTTCCATGTATTTGCCAAAGGCATTTAAAATTTATTTAAGTAAATAATCAATAAAAATATTATAATTTTACTAGATATATTATGAGATTGAAATAATTTACTTACTTAATTAATTAGTATATAAGTATAATGATTTTCTCTCCTATTTTAGTATTAGTTTCAATTTATCACTTTGATTTCTTGATACAAAGAAACTTTTATTATTCGTGTAAATAAAATTGTATTCAAAATATTTATTAAAACAAGATGATTTTAGAGAAACATGTAACAATGTAATAATTAACGTATGTTTTATATGTATTTCATTAATATATGTTTCATATTTTACTACACCATTTAACTTTTCAATCTTGTTGAAATTCCCGTAATGAGATATTTTAATACTAAAATATACATTTTATATTTTAAAATTTTTTGATGAAGTGATAATTCAATATTATATTTATTTTAAAATAATAACTTTTGAATAAATTATAATAAATTTTTCTGAAACACTACTTATTATAAAAGAATACTAACAACTATAATCTAATATTCATAATCTATACACTTTTAATATTTTTTTAATATTATGAAGTTCAATAAGTATTTAATAATACTTAAAGCACTAATTGTGAATAATCTAAGACATTTATAATTACTTATTCAGAGCTATAATCCTTACGTTTTGCGCACAATTTATAATTTTAATTTAATCTCACAGATGTATATTTCCTCATAAGTAGAAAATTCCAAAACATTTAGGCACTAATTATGGATTAAGATATATCATATTTTAATGATAGTCAAAATGATATTTTAGATGAAAAAAAAAAACAAAGGATTTTATAACATAGAAGGATATAGGATCGTAAGAATCATCAATTATATTGAATGAAAAATATTATGGGTTTGATATTGATCCAATCAAAGACTATAATGTTGATTGAATATTAATATATATATATATATATATATATATATATATATATATATATATATATATATATATATATATATATATATATATATATATATATATATATATATATGATATGTATATATATATATATATATACGCAACCAAGGGCTTAAAAAAGAGGATAATTTTTCGAGCTAGACCATTTCTTTATTATTGTTTGCCGTTGTTATGTTTATTCTCTTTCTTTTTTTATTTTGACCACATTGGCAATTATTTCAAATTTTTAAAAAAAATATGGTTCTTTCCTGTGTTAATGTTTTTAAGAAATGGATTATCAAGTAAAAATAAAATAAAATATTATTTATAACTTTAGTTTTAAATTAAGGAAATCCTTTGTGTTTCTTTATTATTAATTTAATTTTTATTCCCCTGAAAAAATATTTTTTGCTTCATATATACTATGAAATATAACCTGTTTCCTATAAACCTCAATGAGAAAGGTTCGGTTATTGTTTTTAGTTAAAAATAAAACTCTTCTAAATATGATAATCTATTGATACTGACAACAGCAAAGTGAAAAATATTTTGCCAAAATACAAATTTGTTTTTAATTTCTTTAATAAACTTTATTATACATTAGTAAATTTTAATATCAATTTATATTTCTTATACATATGATGCGTCTTTAAAATGCATTTGTGATTTTTACTTCGAGTTTTATTTATAGGTGAAAGTGACATAAGTAATATATGCAATTGTATTAATTTCTTTTATTGATTATTATGGACTTTAAGTTATACAATCCAATATTAAAAATGAAAAGCAATTTAAAATAAAATACTGAGTAATAAAAAATTATTTTATGTAATAAATAATTTATTTAAGGATTACTTTAACAGCACAAAATAATGAAAAAGCATCACCAATTGAGTGGTGATATTTATTTTTAGACTAAAAGAATAGCTTATTAAATTTACGATCTGTTAAAAGATATATCTGACTAAATAATTTTACTAAATAGTACAAAATAATATAAAGATAATAGAATTCAGTATAAGGCGATAATAATTAAATACACATCATATTGTCGTTTTTATTCATATTATAATTTATGCACCCTATTATAATATTTCTTATTATTATATATTTATAAACAGTAAATCCTCAAAATATATTTTGAATTCCTTGAGAATGATACTGAATTATCCATGGAATGTGATTATTTTAAATATTCACAAATGTTTTATTTATTAATTTTTTTCATTAATTTATTTTCTTGAATGCTATTCTCCAATTTTTTTTATAACATTGGTATTCAAATTTGATCATTTTAAACACATGATTATCTAATTAAGAAAATTCTTTCTTTTTTTTATTCATGAAGTTCAAAACCAAAAAGGTTTTCACACATAAGGCTAAACTTATAATATTTCTAATTCTATTTATAAAATGAGTTAGTTTCCAGTTATTCTCAATGCAATTTTCAGTGAAATAGCCTATTGTTATTTGTGTGTGGTCTTATTCCAATTTATATTTTCCAATTTTTACATTGAATTGATATTCGATCATTTTAAATATATGATTATCTATACTTACGAAGATTCTTTTATGTTCGTGAAGTTCAAAACCAATAATGTTTTTATACATAAAACATTCCTAAAATTATAATATTTCTAATTCTCCTAATAAAATGAAGTAGTTTTCAATTATTCTTCCAAAGCAATTTTCAATAAAATAGCGTATTTTTATTAGGTCTTATTCCAATTTATATATTCCAATTTTTGAATAGCATTGGTATTCGATCATTGAAATAAATGGTTATCTAATAACGAATCTTATATATAAGTTCAAAATCAATAAGCTTTTTACAGATAAAACATTCCTAAAATTATAATATTTCTAATTCTCCTAATAAAATGAGGTAGTTACTATTATTCTTCCAAAGCAATTTTCAATGAAATAACGTATTGTTATTTGGTCATATTCCAATTTTTGATTAACATTGAGATATTCAATCATTTAAATACATGATTATCTAATTACGAATATTTTTACATAGAAGTTCAAAACCAATAAGCTTTTTATACGTAAAACATTCCTAAAATTATATTATTTCTGATTCTCCTCATAAAATGAGGTAGTTTCCAATTATTCTTCTAAGGCAATTTTCAATGAAATAGAGTATCGTTATTTGGTCTTCAAAAGCCATTAAACTCCCATGCGTCTTAGAAGAGTAAGATTTGCTTATACTCCAACTTTTGCAATTTCTTTAAGGTTTATGTAACAGGCGTACAATTTATGCGTTTCCCACCATTTTAGCTACTTATTGTGTAATACATGTAATTACATTAACTCAAAAGTAATTTAATTCCTCTTTGTTCGGGAAGTCATGCTAATTATAGTCACATTCCACGTGTTGTTTAGGAGAATGGTTATATATTTTGCTTTGTTGAGCTCTGAGGAGTAATTCTCAAATAGCATTAATTAACTTTGTTTTATGAGTCGGAGCACCTTCTGGAGAAATAAATTCTTTTCCTTACCTCTTTTACAGATCCTAAATCAATTACTTATCATCGATAGAATTAAAAACTCTCGTACCATGAATTATTGATTCTTTGAATATTTTAAGCATCTCATTACATTTATCAATTTTGCAGTAAAGTAATATAACTATTTTGCTGCGAGGAAAAAGGCTCACATAATATTAAGCTAATTATTTATCCTTTATTAACGTGAACAATAAGTAAATTCATGTATGATTAGAAGTACTTTTTACTGTGATCACGATATTTTATTGTCAGGACATTTTAAATATTATTCTAGGTTTTTTCTTGTCTCTTTTTTTTAAAATTACGCATTAAAAGATTTCAATATTGTTAGTAAAACTTCTAATTTGGATCAAAATAAAGTTATTTATTGAGAACTAAATTATTTGAAAATTCTGCTCTGTTTATTTGCTTATTCATTTAATTTATACTGAATGCTATTACATTCCTTTGTGTTTTGTTTCATTGGCTTTATATATAATGATATAATAAAAAATTCTTCGATTTTATGATAAAATATAATTGTTAATTCATATATATTTCATTAAATAACTTTGTTTCAATTTTACTTTTTAAATCGCTTGATAAGCAACTGATAATTTAAGACACAATAAAAGACGTCCAGCAATTTAATTATACCTTATATCGAATTAAAATAATAAAAGTTTTAATCTTTAAGTAAAATCCTTAATTGGGAAAAAATATTTTACAAAAAAGTTAATCTTTAATTAAGAAAAAGTGTCTAAGAATTTAACTTTCAACTGAATATTTATTGTAATAGTAAATTGATATTTAAATCTATTTTCAGATATAAGTCTTGTACTTTGCGAGAGAGAGATTTAACAATGTCCCCTGCTTCGGTATGTACTTGCAGTTCCATATTACTTGATTATCACATCTTCACAAGTCTAACATGGAAGGATCAACCTAATTTTCTAGTGGTAATTGAATACTGTCAAAGCATCAAGTGTCAGCCTGTATTTCATTGAGCAAATCTTCAGTGCCACTCATTAACAAAGTACTCTATTAAAATCCTTATATGGTAAATTATTGTTATATGATAAACACAGTATTCTCAGTTTAATCTTATTTGTTCAAATAAGGAGCCATATAGGTACATTAATTTAAATAGCCAATAATTTTGGCTGATTTAAAGGTTCATTTACATTACCATTCATTCTGAGAATGCTGGAAAATTCAATAGTCTGTGCAATAAAACATTGAAGAAAGTATTTCCTTATTAATTATGTATCAAATTGTTTATAACTTACAAAATAATTTATATTCTTACATTTTCCTCTGCAATAAATTATATATTTATATCTGATTTATAATTATTAATATGAATGGAATACAAATCGGAATTTTCATTTAATTTCTATAACTTCTGCTTTTCATTGCCTTTTCAATATCCTAGAATGTATTTAAAATAAAATTCAAAAGTTAATTTGTTTTTTACTATATAAACCATTCTTTCGGAATACCGGGAAAAAGGCATTATCGTAAAAAAGTTTGTTCCTTATATTATTATCTGCTCAAGAGATCTATAAACATTCTTTTCAATTCGGATAAAGTTTCCTTTTATAAAGCACAAGCCTCAATTCCCTTAAAATATAAAACTATAAATATTTTAAGAAAAAAAAATTTTTTTTCAATTATTTGTTCATTTCATTTAGAAAGAAAATTTATATTTTCATAGTGTAAATGAAATAAGTAATTAAATATGAAATATTTATTTTTTCCATTTTGAGAGAATGTGCTATTAATCATTAAACAATGACATTCTTCGAAACCACAATTTTGCTGTTTTGATTCTTTTGACGTATCAGATATAAAAATAAGTAATTATAAATAAGGCGCAATTTTTTCAAAACTTATAAAACGTAAATAAATCTAAAATAGTTTTTAAAAAAGAATCTTCTTTTCTCTATACAAGAAAGTGCATTAAATTTTGCTTTCTTTTTGCGATTTACGATAGAAAGAAACTAACAAAAAGCTTTAAGCCAAATGTTTAGTACATTAGTTAAATTTACCGTGAAGGTCTGACAAAAAAGCCCAAACCATACCTTATAGCAATCAATCAATGTAGTAGCAAAATAACCTGTTTTACGCAGAGAAAAGGTTCCCCAGCGAGGAAGAGAAGTTAAATGTATCCGTTAAGGTGAAGTTCAAAGGACACGAATTCTTGCATGTGGTAAATAAAAATAAATTAAATCTTATGAGAATTATATACATATGTACAATATCAAGTTAGTTTACTAAAAAACTGTATGTGTGCCAAATAATACGATAAAATTTATAAGCAAGGTTAAATTAATAAATTTCAGCATGTTATTTATTAAGAATTACTTAAGAAGACATTTCAAACCCATTTTGATTATTTATTTTAACCTTCATTACTAAGACACTCTTTAGAAAGTTATAAAGAGGAAGTTAATAAACATGCGGCAGTTATTAAATTGTAACACATTTTATTGAAATAATTTTAGAGGATTGTTTTCAAGTATAAAATAAATTTTATTTTGATAACCTAGTTGAATGATCATCGTTCTACAGAGTGAAAGGTCACGGGTTCAATCCCAATCATTGTTGAACAACGAGAGATGGATGTTGAACATCTGTTTTCCGCATGCACGGCTATTAAAGTGATGATTGAAAGTTTTGCTGGTTTTATCCCTTGCGATTATAGTCCTCTACCTATGTAGTAATCCGGAAATGCAATTATAAAATTTTCCGGTAATGCAATAATAAAATAACCCGGAAATGCAAAGGTATCCGGAATCCTAATGTAATCTAGAAATGCAATTATGCGATGGATGTAAAAATACCTCACAATAGCTTTATGCCATTAGGCAGTCTTAAAGCTGGGTAAAAAAAGAAACAATTAAACTGTAACAGTAAGAAAACTGTAGCAATTAAAAATGATTTATTATTATTGGAATCATTATTTTTATAATTTTAGTAAAAATGATATATATACTATAGCTACTGATAGTATTTGAAAAAGCTATATATATTTATTTATCTAATATATATATAAATATATATATGCAGCAGCAGTTACACAAATTAAAATTTTTGTTTAAATGTCTCTGTCAATTAAATTATTAATTAAATGCTTTTATAAGATTCAATAGAAATCAATAATTTGAAACACTTGAATTTGTTCTTAGTTAAAAGTATATAATTAATTTAAATTACTATATAATTAAGTAAACTCCTTAAACTCAATTATTTTTAGTTACAAAAGAATCTGTTATTGTATGAAATGTCGTCGCTTACAATGCATTACTAAAATTTTTGGCACAGCATAAAAGTGAGGTTTTGAAATTATTTGATGCATATTGATGGAAGATGCAGAAATTGGCTACTAACCAAGAATCTTTCACAAGTATCCAAGTCACGCATCCAGAGCAATGAAAATTTTAGTAATGGACAGGTATTATGTTTGAAACTTTATTCTATAATTTTGTGACTGATTTTGTTGATATATTATATTTATGTATTTCATTTGGAAAATATTTTCAAAAACCAAATGACATTATTTTTTAAATCAGAATATTAAAAAGATGCTTCTGAGACAAATTTCGAATTGAAAGTTTGTGAACAGAGCGTACAATTATGCCAATCATTCAAATACTTATTTTTTTAAACACATTGAATTTCATTGCTTCGATTTAAAATTAAATAAAATAAGTATAAATTTCAAAGAGAAAAATTTAACAAAGAAAATGAGTAAGTTTATTGATGATTATTTTAAAGGTGGTGAATAATCTTAAAATATATCAAAAGTTTCTTTTTAAAAAAATTCTTAGATGATCTTATAAATGAGTCAAGTAAAAATATAATTTATGAGCCTTAAAGTGCAAGGATTGCGCGAAAGTTTTAACATCTTATAATTAAAATATTTATATTTGCAATTTGTAATTGCCATTTAAAACAAAATGTAGGTAAATTTTATCATATGTGTGCTTTTATAATTTGACTTAGTTTGGAATTTTCTATGAAAGTTGTATTTATCTATATTATTTTAATTTACACTTCTCACATTATGTAAAACTATTAGTATATGTAGTGTAAATTGTATTCACTGAAAACTCACCCAGATCTACTTTGCATATACTTTATAAATACAAACGCACACAGACTTTATAATATACTTTTTGTGTAAATCTTATAATACATTAGGTAAAACTAATAGTATATGTAGTTTTTGCATTTACTAAATTTCACACAGATATACTTGGTGTAAGCTTTATAAATATAAACGCCCACAGAATTTATAATACACTTGCGTATATTTTATAATACATTATGTAAAACTAATAGTGTATGTAGTGTAAATTGCATTCACTAAAAGAGTTTATATAGATATACTTTGCATATACTTTACAAATACAAACGCACACAGACTTCATTATAGACTCTGTTTGCGTATATTTTATAATACATGGATACTTTCGCGATGAAATTTCGTAATTTAACTCCTTTTTAATGAACTGTTTTTAATGATTTTCAACAATTCTTATGAGTAATCAGTGTTAAAATAAATCCTATGAATATTAAACTATGTATAATTATATTCATATAATGCAGAAAATAACATTTTAGGAGAAAAAAAAGCAGAAAAAGGAAACGAAAATAATACAACAATTCAATAACTATAAGTTTAACGTTTTTCAATGTATAAAAGTTAAAAAAAGTAGTTATCGTACAAATAGAGAATAACCAGTTAAAAATTGAATGTTGTATGTATCAATACAAGTTTCGTTCTTCACTTAATTTAGGAAAGAAATAATTCCTTTTAAAAAACACACAAATCTTCATTTACATTTCGGTATTTTCCATTTTATATGTAAGAAATCAAAATACTAATATAAATTAGAAAGTTTAAACCACATTTTGTACAAAAACAACAGCGCATAGATAAATGAAAACCTAGATTTCCTAGATCAAAACAAATTACAAAAAATTAAAGAAAGCTACTTTTCATGTTCAAACACATGTGTAAACATACTTTTATAATTAATGACAACCAAAAATTTGCAAATATTTTGTTTAATTTTTGTCTAATTAAAATTATATATATCTTTAGAGATTTAAACTTGTCATACGCTATTTTCTTGTGCCAGAAGTATGGAACCAGATGTATAGTAAGAAAAAGGAATAATTGCTATTAAATTTTGGGAATAGAAAACTGAATTAACGCGAAATATTTTTATTAACAATAAATAAAAAAATTTAATAAAGAATGCACTTACATAATTATCCATTAATAACACCTTTATCTAGATCGAATAGTTAAAAATGTATTTAATTACTTCTTCATCAAAATATAAATGAATTTTAAAACTACGAGTTTACTATTAGACAGTAAATTATAAATATTATTAACTAGAAAATTTATAAGGGATGAGCTGCAATATTAATTATTCTTATTTTAAAAAAATATTTCAGAATCTTCACACACACATATTAAAACTAAAAATAATTTTAAGTACCTAAAATATTAATTAATGTTTCTAAAAATAATATTTCCTGCATCAAAGAAGGTTTTAAATTGGAAGTAACATAGCTAATGTGATAAATTAAATTTAAAATAATTTTAACTTTTGACAATTATTTTGATTTATTCTTTTTTAGTTTTAGTTCCAAGACTGATTTATCTTCCGAACAAAGCTTTCTGTTCTTAAAATCTTAAAAATCCTTAAAAGGTTTCTGATCAAATTTTCTCTTTATGAGTAAAGAATTCCCTTTAACTCTGAAAGGAATTATTAATATCCTCTAAGAATTTCTAAGGATTTTAAAAGGGTTTTCAGCATTTTGATAGACTTTACTGACGCTAATTACAATACTATAGTTATGGATATTCTTCAAACAGTGAAAAAGGCTTTACGTAGTTTTGACGTTCTAAATAAAAATTTTAATATTATATATATTATATAATATATTCGTAAATTTTTAATATTATTATGTTATTATATAATATATTTTGCATGAAAAGAAAAATTTTTTATGGCTAAAATAATCTGTAGTAATTATCAACACCTTTTATGTCCGTATTTTTATGATTATTACAACACCAAATGGCGAAATCATGATCAAAATATAAGTCAGTTCTAAATATGATAGATAGAAGTATTATTGATTTTGAAATTTGTTTCATCAGGTAACAGTTGAAATTTAACATTCTCAAATTCAAAAGCTTTAAGTTTAAGAATTTTATTGAATGCTGGAATACAGACTCTATACTCAGAATTTCGAGTTTTGCTATTCAAACGAAAGAAATTAATTTTCTTTACATATTTAAGTGAATTTTTAATAATCTTATTTTGCTATTTTCTTCCGAATAAATCTTTTTGTTTTTTATAAAATCGGAGGATGTTAACGATAAATATATTTCAATGTTCTATGCGGACTTACGAGCTTATCTTCATTTTAAATTCAATTTCAATAAGAACATTTCTTCCCTGTTTCTAACAATGTATTTGCGTAGAGGATCAAAAGATGGAAGCCTTTTTGTGTGTCAAAATTATTTTGAAGAAAATAAGATTACATTTTTTTTAAAATTTATCATGCAAATATATAATATTGTAAAATCCCATACACTGCATAAGAATGTTTCCATTTTTAACTTTTAGAAATTGTTCATTAAAGGTTTTAATTATATATATATATATATATATATATATATATATATATATATATATATATATATATATATATATATATATATATATATATATATATATATATATATATATATATATTTTAAATTAAATTTTGAAATATCATTAAAGGGTACTTTATAAGAATGTGTAAAATATCATTTAAAAACACCTAAATAAGGGTATATGAAATGAGAAATTAACACAGATTCTACCAGAAATATTTGGGATAAGAAAACGAGTTTGTAATATCAATTATTTGCTATGCATAAATCTAATAGTGACACGTGCTCTATCTTCGTTACCAAAGTTCTTATTCAAGATGTTATTTATTACTATGAGCAACTGACATTATGGATTGTATTTCTGTTCTGTATTAAGGTATATATAAGAGTATATTGTATCTTTTACTAAATATTTTTATGATTTTCTCTCTTGAAATAAAAATACATCTCCGTATCTAGGCACAGTAAAAAAACCATGGTATTAAGTATCTAAAGTGATACCAGCAATCTTGGATTGTTATGGTATTTATCATATAATTCAAATTTAAGAATATTTTTATGTTTCTAAATATCGTTTCATAATCTGAATATACAAGACATTTATGGGTTAAAAATGAAAATTACTGTTAAGCTATGTTGAATTCAACCTAAATATTTTTGTTGCACTTTGTTGTTTGTAATGAGATAAGTTGATTTATTACAAGTAGTATTGTGTTTCGTGAAAGCTGCATTATAACAAGCAGTATTGAGTTTCGTGAAAGCTGCATTATAACAAATAGTATTGAGTTTCGTGAAAGCTGCATTATAACAAGTAGCATTGAGTTTTGTGAAAGCTGCATTATAACAAGTAGCATTGAGTTTCGTGAAAGCTGCATTATAACAAGTAGCATTGAGTTTCGTGAAAGCTGCATTATAACAAATAGTATTGAGTTTCGTGAAAGCTGCATTATAACAAGTAGCCTTGAGTTTTGTGAAAGCTGCATTATAACAAGTAGCATTGAGTTTCGTCAAAGCTGCATTATAACAAGTAATATAGAGTTTCATGAAAGCTGCATTATAATAAGTAATATAGAGCTTCGTCAAAGCTGCATTATAACAAGTAATATAGAGTTTCATGAAAGCTACATGTGAAATATATATAATGATTAGAAATTCAATTTCCAGTTATAGATGAATTTTACACACAATAGGTAAAATGTACAATAATCAATGACATACACGTTTTTTCCTGAGCAATACTCAATTGAACTACGAAGAGAAGCACAGCATCGGACTGAACTCTACAAAAATATGCAAAAATAAAATTCATATCAGTCTCAATGGAGGTTTTTTAATTACTCTCTAAGGATTTAATATAATTGCACAATGAGCTGTATATAAAAATAATGCAATTGTCAAAAAATGAAGATAATTTGTAAATGAAATTGATATATTAAACAACTACAAATAGATAGATTTTAATAAACCTTCATGCTTTATATCTTAGAGGTTGAATTTTATTCCGATGTATTTTACACAAAAATCTCTTTTCTCGGATATTACTTTCCCCATACTATATATATTTAGGTTAAAAAATGTATTTTTTCACAGTAGTAAAAAATTTATAAGTTGTGTATTAGTATTATATCAATTTTAAACTCAAAATCTGTGATATTTGATTTTGAAATTCTTAGGAAAAATCCTTGATTTGATATTGTGATATGATTAACAAATTTGATATATTTTAAACCATTTTCATCTTATGCAAAAATTACGAGCGTAATTTTACAGAATGGATACAATACTTTTTAAATAATATAAGTGGGTTGAAAAATGCCTTAAAAATAGAAATAGAATTATATAGTTTGACCATGTTTGCGTTTCAAAACATGAGAGATTAAAATATTTATAAAACTTAAAACTCTTGCAAATTTTGGAAAACTAATGAATAGTGATTTCCACTTCTATATATAATATATAATATATATACATACATTTATATATATATATATAATTTATCTTTATATAATATATATATATATATATATATATATATATATATATATATATAAAATGTATATATATATATATATATATATATATATATATATATATATATAATATATATATATATATATATATATATATATATATATATATATATATATATATATATATATATATATATATATATATATATATATATATATATATATATATATCCTTTTTCTTCAGAGATAGAAAGCAATTTATCTTATTTCTACATGCTAAAAAACAAAATAGTGTTAATAAATTTCGTTTTACTCTATCATTTAAATTTCATAGTGTAAATCAAGTTACACTTCAAAGTATAATGTACTTAGAAAGCCCCGTCTGATCAAATTTCTTAATCCAATACACGAGTACATATGGATGAATACCTTTCTGAGCTATTTCTCAGAAAATATTTAATATCGGAAATGGATTTTCATCATAAAAATACATAAAATAGTATTTATTTTTTATTTAATTCTCTTGATTGTAATCTGTGCAACTGATTGGAAAAATAATTCAAATTTCTTCTGAATGTAGATAATTTCAACATTTAATAACTATAAATCTGATGAGAAAAACAGAGAAAATAAAAAAACAATAAATTTTAGAGTATTGTCTTGAATAAAGTTCCAAACATTATGTTTTGTCTGTGCTATTAGACGTTTGGTTATTAATAAGACAAACATAGTTTTGAAAAATAAATATATATCCAACAAAGCTCCACAACTAAATTTTAACATTTCTGTGTACTTAAAATTAATATATTTTCAAATGATCAGCCAATAATACTCTGATACA
This sequence comes from Latrodectus hesperus, assembly GCA_037975125.1. NCBI lineage: Eukaryota > Metazoa > Arthropoda > Arachnida > Araneae > Theridiidae > Latrodectus > Latrodectus hesperus. The sequence continues at coordinate 171,532 of JAJQOW010000100.1, forward strand.
CAAAAATGTATAAGAGCTGTTCATCAAAATGTGTACAAAAATATGATATTGCTTAAAACTTTAGCGTTTTTTTAAAAAAATACTTTTTCATAGAAATTACAAATAAATTCCTAATATATTTGAGTAATATATTGATACCTGTGAACAAACTTACTAAAATCTTTTCACTAATAATGAGTTATTTCAATGAAATTTGTACTTATGTATTCATAATTATGATATTTTGGATAGTATTGTTGCAGAAGAAATGGAAGAGTACATTCTTCACTTCCGCAAATCAGACTAAAATTAGACGAAACATAACATTTGATATTTTAAACTCACCTAGATAGTACAGAATGAGGTTGCTTATGACAATCTAATAAATAAAGTTAGCTTTATATTGTATTTACTTAATAGAAATTATGTAATCAGTTTTAAACTTCAAGGCTTCAAGTTTCTTTTTTTTTAATGATAGATTATGTATAACTGGACTGTTCTTACGTATATAATACTAATAATAATTTCAAAAATATCTGAAATAAACCCAATATATATATATATACTTTCACACACATATTTTTTGTATGTGAGTGTGTGCGTACATGCTTTTTTACTTCAAAATATATCTCCTTGATGGTATCTATGTTGTTTATCCATAAATAAAACTAGTAAGTCACCTAAATATTTTAATAAATAAATTATTTATTCTTGGATGAGCAAGTGCTTGTATTAAATAGATATAGAAATGGGTAGGTGTCTAACCAATACTTTATTAATTTTTATGTGTTCTATTGTAAGTGTTGAATTTCTCTTATAGTGAAGAGGTGATAGAAATCCAGAGCCTCAGGCTCTGTCACTATACATTATATCGACTCTTCTATTAGGAAAAGCTTCATCGAATCTATTAAGAGAACAGAGATTCAATTTATGTTCAAAGGCCGGTGTCAGTGCATCTACTGAGAATGTGGCAAGAAAACTAATTACGTACCATAAAGCCTATTTCTGCTAACAGTTCTGAAGATATTTATTCATATAATTTACTTGCCAGATGAAAAAGAGTGGTCCAGAAAAAATTCGCTATAATGCATGACTTTAAGCGTTAACTGTCACGTGTAAATTTGTTGCATATAGCAGTTTTAATTGGTGTTCATAGAGTTGCACCCACACAAATGACATAATTTGAATTTTAGAAATTCATTTTAATTATACTTTTATTGCATCTTCAAGGTGTTTAATAATTATAAAATTAAATCTACTTAGGATTTAATATTTTAAATCATTAAAATATATTTTTTTAAATTTATGTTACCAAAAATTTTCGAACATATAAGTTGTAATTTACTATAGAATTGAAAAAGAAACATTTTATAGTTCAAGTAAATTCCTTATGAAAGTTAGTTTAAGAGCAGAAGTCAGAAACTGTAGTGATCGAGAAAAATATTTCTTTTCTATAATGGTTCTTGTTTTATTTGAAATAAATAGTTCTTTTTTAAAATGTCATTTTTGAATGAATGTAAGTGAGCACATATATTCTATTTAACTTTGGTTAAGATTTAACAACATAATTTTATATTTTATTCGTTTTTGAATGTTTATTAACCTTACTTTTTGTATATAAGTTTGTGTGTTCTTTTTAAATATTATTTGTATATAAAGCAATTTTATAAATAGAACAGTATTTTTTCGATTCTTAATTGTAAAGATGTATTAAAAAATCGATGACTGGGCTTAAAAAATGAACAATCGATTTAGCAACATATTACATTTTTATTATTTGTTTTTGAATGTTTATTTACCCTTAGTTTTTGTAAGTTTATACATTCTATTAATTATTTTTTATATGTAAGGCAATTTTACAAATAGAACTATATTTTTTGGATTCTTTATTATGAAGATAGATTAAGAAATAGAGATTACTTGACTTAAAAAAAGAACTTGCAGATTAATTTATAATTAAACATTAATTTGGAAGACAGGTATGACGTTAATATTATTAAGCTGTTTATTAATTATAAAAGTGTATAGTGAATGCATTTTATTGCATTTTTAGTTTAAAAAAAGAAAGATTTTAATGAATATGAAACTTTACAATGCATTAAATTTGTCTTTCCTTAAAATTAATTGCATTTTTATGGGCAGTGTTTGAACAAAATAATTAAGTTATTCACACGCACACAATTTCTTAAAATGCATTAAAGTAATTTAACTAACATTAAACTAAACTTATTAGTGTTCATTAATTACAACGTATATGCTTACTTTATATTTAGCCTTATTCAAATTTCATTTGATAAACAATTATTAGAATATTTATAGTACATGCAGTACATAAGAAAAATCGATATTCTATTAAAGATTTATTTAATGATAGTGTAGTGTCTCATTTATATTTATTTACACATTAATTATACCTGAAACTGAAAGTTTGTAAATGTTTAAAATGTTGCCCATTGAATAAATTTATTGAAATTTTAGAGAACCATTTAAGAACATGAAGTGTCTTATTGATAGCTTTTGTTTTCTAAGGTGAAAAAAATGTTCGAAAAACAACTTTATTTTTATGAAATCCGTTTTGACCTATTTATGAAAAATATCTTTTTGATTATTTATTTGGTTGTTACATTTGTATAAATATAAGAATTGTTTTGGCTAGTTTAGTTATATTTGTATAAGTATTGTGAATGTAAGTTTGGGAACATTTTGTTTCTGTAGAAACTTATTTATCAAAGTATTTTGTTTTCATATGTATTGATGACAATTGAATAAATATATACTTTCTGGAATATTGAATTATCGGTAGGCAGTTTCAAGAATCTTTTTTTAACTACTATTTTTGGTCTACCTTAGAGTGAAACAAAAAAGTATGATTATAGAAAAAATTGTTTTGATGAATGTTTATATAGATTTTATGATGTTCTAATTTATTTAAATCATAATTTGTTAGATTAGATATTACAGAAATTAATAATTAAGAAATATTTACTGTTTTATAGAAATGTGAAATAAATATATGCATGTATTTTTAGCTCTATTTTCTTTGATTTATAATTAAATGTAGTTTTGTTTAAATTTTATATTATTTAAAAGGTTTCTTTTAATTAATTTACTGAAAATTAAAATACTTGTATTAATGCTAATTAAAATGCTTTCGAGTATTTGCATTGTGAAACTTATTTGTGTTTTGTTTCCTGATGCGTTATATATTTTGAATGTGTGTTTCATTATTTCAGAATTACTTTTACAAATAATAAGTCAAGTGGACAAGATTTTAATTTTAGAGTAGTGTTTGCTGATCATTGGAGTTACCTATTTTAGTAAGAATATCAAGATGTTATAGGAAACCGTCTGCAAGTTTAGAACACATTTCATTTTAACTTTTATTCAGAGTTTAAAACAATATAAAGTTTTGAGAAAAATAAAAACTATTTTTACGAACTTAGTTTATATTTGTATCATAACAATACTTCTTCAAAAGATTCGTTCTTGTATCAATGTCTAAGAAAAGAGGTTCGTTATATGAATGCTGTAGATAGAGCTATGAGTAGTAGTTTATATTAGATGGTACTGGCAACTGTATTTTCATCATGACTGATAAAGTACCGGAAAAACAGATATTTACAAATGGATACAGCATAAAAACGAAGCATATTAATTAATGGGGAAACTATCACACAACTGGATTCTTCATTATAAACATTCCAAAATAATCTTTTACTTATATTTTACGTCTCTTACTTTTTATATCCGCATTCCAAATGGACTGATTAACACGGTTTTGTTATTATTTAACTTATGACTGGGCTATAGCTTCGGATAATTAGTGCATAGGAACATTTCTAATTAAGTTTTGATGACTAATGTAAACATGCTTAAAGACCAAAAACTTACATAAGAAGCCTTTACTACTTAAGCCCTTAAAACAGTGATAGTTTCTTAGTTTCTTCTCTTTGGACAGATGTATCTTTTTGGTAATTTATTTTTACAGCAGTTTCTGCATATAGGATACTTTGTTTTCGGATGAAATACCATTCCTATTGCAATCTCTCCGATAAAAGTGTCCAACACGGATAATACTCTAACGCCTACACTAACATTTGCTATCATTTATCTTAACGCCCACCTAATAATTTCTTTTTCTAACAAAAATTTTGATAGTTTTCCATACACGTTTGCGATGCTAAAAGAAATCAATATCAATTACTTCTAAATTTTAGTGACTTAGTCAGATAGTATGAAATAATTTGTTGAAAAATTCCAAACAAAACTATCTAAAAATATTATCAATCAATGTCACGAAGGACAGGTTTCATGCAGCTTAAATAATGAAAATGGTCTAACGTTCAATTGATCCCCTTCCTCAATATGGGAAGTAAATCACTTTATTGTTGCGAAAGTTTATCATTAGATGTATTGTGTTAGTTGTTCATAATTTGTATATTTTTTCGTTGGTTCCTGTCTAATTAGCCCTCGTGTGCAAAAAATGACCGTTGAGCGACAAACAAACAAAGAAAAAAAACTGTACTTTTTTATTTCTTTTCTTAAACAAAGAAAATATACTATAAAACCTCAAATAATACCATTTTATAACTTCTCTTGTAAAAAGTGTAATTCTATTAATAGCAAAATTTTTTTAACTAATATATAATGTTTATTATAATAATTTCTGATCAAAGCACATCAAACTGCTGAAATTTAGTAAATAAGGTCCACACCGAATATAATTTTAAATTTTCCATTTGTAGTAATTTATACATCAGAACAATCAAATTGACCTTAACAAACTTACCTAATTAGCGAATATTATATTTAAATTTCTTCTCAATAAAATTTAAGGTTGTGAAATGTTTAGAAAGATAAATAGGAACATAAACATCGCAGTGATGCGGAATTTTTAAGGAAAACTGAAAATTCAATATTTTTGAATCATTGTACATATTCAGCAAGAAGAATTCTTGCATTTTAAAAACGTATAATATTTATAATTAAAAAAGAAAAAGAAAATGTAAGATGAAATTAAGAGGAACAAAATAAGGAATACGTTCTTAGAAAATGATTTTCAACAAATCCCTTTAAAAATCAATTGCCACAGAAATAATATTTTAAATGGATTAAAAATATTGTCATTGATAAAAAAAGCTATGTATTATTCAACAATTAGTTTTAAACACTTTCTTGTTAAGATCATCAAAAACAATATTTTTAAATTTATATGCATAACATTATTAATTAATCATTACTTATTTGGGACTGACGCATTTACAATTAATATTGTTTAGATGTCATGAGAAATATGTTAAGGAAAATAAATGATGTTTGTAAATTGTGTTTTAATTAAAAGAAAGGCACATTAAAACTATTATTGCAGTCCAAATACTTCAAAGAACATTAAATAATTAGCGAATTTTAATTACGGATTTCATGGCATATATTAAATGTTTGAAATGGAATTTCTTTTTCATAATTACAAGACAATTTGATAGACATATATAATACGTGATTTTAATTAAAAAAAGAAGTAATATACTATTAAACACTGTGATTGTTTCTTAATTTTATAAAAATAATTTGCTATGAAAAAGCTCTCCATTAAAATTAATTTAACAACGTTTTTAATTTGCACAAGGTAACCCATCATATGAAATTATCAGTACTAACTTTCAAAAGCGTAGCATTAAAGCATTACATAATGAACTAAGGAAATGAAAGTATATATATATATATATATATATATATATATATATATATATATATATATGTATATATATATATACATAATATACATATAGATTCATGATATATGAAATTTTTCTGTAACTTTACTATTAATTAAGGCATCTTTTCCCGTTTATTATTAGTATAGCAATGATACTGTATTTTACTAAACTGAAAGATGAGATTGATAAACCTTGGTGCTTAAGTTGGTAGTAAGTATGAAGCAGAAATTTTAGGAAAAATTTACATAATATATACATAAGTATAGTCAAATTTATTTAGAGTGGTTTGTCTATCTATTTACGTCATGCGTTTGTATCCATCTATCTGTCTATCCTTCTATACATTAACATGTTTGTATTTTTAAAATTTATTATTATTTTATCCTTAAAACATATGAATATTGATCTTTAAATAAGAAAAGGTTTTAAGGAGATTATATAAACTGTGATTATTGAAAAAAATCTATCAAGTTTTAAATGTGAAAGAGAAAACGAAAATATCAAGAAGACTAATACCATCAATAATTATTTACCATGAGAAAAAAAATGTACAAGGGTACAGCGTTGGGCTTATTTAAGATGAAATATTCGAATATTGAATGATAAATATTGAAAAAAAATTGACTATATTTTCACAATACACCACTAACATTTGTAACCGAATATGGTTGACATCCTTTTACTAACAATGGTTAAGTTTACCGAAAAACTGCACATTCCAATAAGTTTAAAGCGAACCAATAATAAACTAAGCTGACCACTTACTTAAGAGTAATCTTTTCATCTGTGTTTTGCGTGACTCTAATCAACCAATGATTTTTGAACACTTGAATTATTGTACCGTGCTTTCACAATATGAGGACATTGGAGACACCATTAGCTAATGGCTTAAGCGATAATGTTTGTTTGGCATTTGTAAAATAAAAATACTTCTTCATTGTAATATGGATCTAAAATTGGCGTCCATAGTAATAGATTTTTAATATAGACTCTTAAAAAAAGAAACCTAATATGAAGGGTATAGATACTTACTCCTGTTTCTTATAGACTGTTTCAGATAGCCTGACTTGTTTCCTAAGTTGATCCTTTTTTCTCATTTTTATCACTCACAAATACAATAGAAGTCTTTTTAAGTATTTCATAATGTAATATATTTTTATTCTAAATGTACACTTCATTTTTTCCTTAATAAATTAAATTTATGAATCTAAAATGATTCTTCTTGATTGACATTACAAGCCTGGTTGAGTTAATATGAAAACAAATGAAATTTTAATTTCATATCAACCCATCCCAGGATTATATAATATAAATGAAAATTTTTACTTTTACAACATTTGGGAGTCTAATGGTCAAACTTTCTAATTTTCTACTAAATGAGAGCCAAAAGTGTACATTGCTTTGCACTTTTCAAAGTTATTTAGCATAATTTTGTTGTTTTTTTATAGAAAAATTTTATATCGCAATGATTTATTAGAAAATGCAAATTTTGAACTTGAATTATTTTACAAGCACATATGAAATAAATAAATGTTTTTAGTATTGAATTAAACTGCATAATTTTTTTCTAATAAAAAAAGCAGATAAAAATTCTATGATTATTTTATTAAAAGTGATTTCGCATTTAATAGTTAGTTTTAGAATTTTGTTTGAATAGTATCTAAACGAATTTCATTACATGAAGAAATTCTATAATACATTCATTGCTAGAGTTAATTTAATTAATGAGTAAATAGTTTGATAAAAATAATTATTTTAAGCCGACAATTTATCTTTATATTTTGATTATTAAGGTAAATAATATCAGGTAAAATTAATGTTTAAATATATTTGATTAAACTAATTTTGTCGATTAATTTTTAAAAAAATAATTAAATTTTCTAAAAATCTTTATTTTAAGAAAATTTTATAGTGGATATTATTATTTTTTTACTAAAATAAAATTTTCATTAAATTTTGCTTTTACAGCTAATATTGGGTTGTTCAGAAAGTAATTTCGTTTTTCCTACATA